>JAATOF010005740.1:0-16052 GCA_013170925.1 Podosphaera leucotricha
CACTTCGGGTTAGTTTGGATGGCGTTAATGTTTGGGAATTATTGTCACGTGGTTTTAAGATACGATTAGTCAGCTTTATCTCCTGTACACATATTTCATTTGTCTGAATGGGGATAACAGGAGATATATATTTTTTGACAAAAACGATCAAGTCCACTACTGCAGTAGAGAAGTGATCACCCCTATTCTACCAACACCTAGCAACCCTTTAAGACTAATTCTATTGTTATTTTATAGGTCTCCATGATAAATGTAAAATATCAAATTAATTGCAATAAAGGCGGTAAAAGTTAGAATATACATGTATTAGAAAGGACTAAAAGCCTTTGGCAAGTTGTACGGGGATGAAGGCAAGCTACCATGGGGTGGTCCAGCTCAGGATGTTTACAGAGAATATTTTCACAGAATCACCTACATGTAGTCGTTAACTGTAGGTGCCTAACGAAATGAAACTACGATATTGAAGAATTTTCAGACACTTTTATAAACTCCTATTTTTCTATACCGATAGTTCCTGCAAGTTGTTATCATTTCAATATTTTGATCTTGCGATTCCTAGTCAAATTTTCAACCTCTCTGCATTGGTTCAGAAACTTGTGACGCACGATCTGCACTTCGGCGCCAACTTAAAGATCCGAAGCAGAATTCCCAGCGAGTGAGAATAGAAGCTGTTGTAAAACCAGTAGGTATAATCGAGTAAACACAAATTTTTACCGTGCACAACGTAAATAGAAAACCCATCAGACCAAAAAAAACACCTTTAAGATTTAGAATCATTTAATACGCCTTGATATTTTTCGATAAAAGGCATGCAGTGAAGTATTGCATGATAAAGAGCACGAACAGAGTAATTAAATTCAGCCTATGCAAACCCGAAATACTCGCTACCTGCAGTGATGGCAGTGAGTAGCTGCTGTCGAAGAATTTCATAACTCTCGTATTCCGGAATATCAAGTTCTTAGAAACATTTAATTAGTATTGCTTATTGAGATAAAATGAAGTTGAATAAAACTTACGATTAAAACATGTATGGGAGCTCGGAAGTCTATTTTTATTACCATAATCACGATGTATATTAAATCGACTGAATCCATTCATGCCTTCAAGCTCTTTAAAGCCGTTCAAAGGCACTTTACTGGTTCCAGTGACAAATTGAAGCAGCTTGGCTCGTTCTTCTTTATCAAACGAACGAACTGCGCGCCAAAACCATTGAATCTGCGTCGACGATGTTGAGTAATTATGATATTCAGTATTGCCTTTCCAATCATCAACATCGATCTCAGGGAGCCCAGATATTAGCAGCTCTAATTCTTGCTCGTTAAATATAGATACAAGATCAGCAGGAATGATATCGTGAAAACCTATATATTCATTAGTAACTTTAACAGCACTATTTACGTTATCTTACCCTTGAGAAATTCATCTAACTGCTCTTTCACAGATCCAGTAAGCTTCCATTCGACCATCAACCGAACATATTCATGCTTATTCTCTTCAGTAACAGCTATATGGCGACCATTAGGAATAAAATCAATTGTTTCATTCACGCCAAATTTATCGCTGTCAATAGAAAAGGTCTCGGTAATTATATCGGTTATATCATTCTCTAACATCCATACAAGGGACTTGTAGTAATCCGGATCAAGCGACTCCATATCTTTAACGGAGACTGATTTTCCAAGAATTCGTTTGTAAACAGCGCGGGAGAAATGACAATCAAGAACACGCCCCTCGTAGAGAGCTTTACCAATAATACGACCGATAAATTTAAAGAACATGAGATGTTCTTCGTTAACGCTACTGAGTTGATTTGGGTGAAACGTTGTGCGATCAGAAGAGACTGGAATGAACAATGCATAACCAGGATCAAACATTTGTCGAGATAGAACTTGGAACCATTCACGAGTGACACCGCCTGCATCAACTCCTTCTTCGCCATGAAAGCGAATGCTTAACTTGCCGTATTTCATTTGGTCGCCACTTTGGAAATATAAAGATTTAAATGAATCATGAAATACTAAATCTCTGCGGACAGATAATTGTAAAGGAGGAAATGATTCTCGGCTATTAGAAGTTTTGGTGTGTATGCTCCTGTTAAAGTAGTTGCGCTTGTTGTCGAACTCTAGGACTTTAGGATTCTTTACAAGAAGAGAGAAAGTGCCAGACATGAGTTTGGGTGTATTTCTAACAAGGTCGTTCAATATTTTGCGATGTTCTTCTGTGAAGGTAAAGAATAGATTCTCCATTTGTGAATCTAAAGGTGGACTGGCCAGCCTTAAGTCTTTTCCGTTTTGAGACTTTGCTGTAGATGTTTCCTTCAAAGTAGTGTTCTTACAGACAACCATTAGAGCCTCAATCAGGGGCAGTAATATGGTAGCAACGTTTAGCATATGTTCCCGCTGTCTTATTGAATTTAAACATGCGCTGAGCTTCTGCCACATTTGACCAAATGTTGGATTTACGTAAAGAGACGATAAGAGATCCTGCTTTACAACAACAATTTGAGAAGATTCACTTGAATTTTCGTCGGTCTTCTCTTTCTTCTCACGCTTAGGATCAAAGAGATGATCAAGAGCTGTTAAAACTCGTAAAAGTTTGTTCTGGTCAGATCCACCCGGGGAAAATTTGGCTAGAGCAACGCCCTGTATTTCAGTTCCAGTTGTTGCTTTTTGAATTTGTGGGTAGAGGTTTTCAAGGTCAACAAGTATAATTTCGCCCAATGACTGCGCTTTACTGATTAGTTCGCGCCCAAAGACAGTCTTTGCATCAGGTATGGCAGATAGATTTTTAATGGTAGAGAGTGTTTCACGAAATGTTTTTGATGAACATTCGCGAGCAACAAAAATATTTATAACCAATTTAAGATTATGATCTGGAATAATAGGAGAAATTATCGGACGTTGTTTTTTCTGAGACTGTTGTTCTGCTTCGGAGATATTAGAAGTACTACCTGCTTGAGCTGAAGACTCGCCCTCTATTGGGGCCAGAAGATCAGTTTGCGCTTCAGTAATTTGAGCAGAAATTCCTGTTTCGAAGGAAATTGTTTCCGTGTTATTTCTGGGAGGCGGTCCATTATTTATGCCTATATCTTCGGCAGGGTTTGTGGAAGTTATGTTATCTTGGATAGAATGTGTTATTTCGGCTATGCCCTCTTCTGAATTTTTTTGCCTTCGTTGTAAGACCTGTAACGGCGAGGTTATCATGTTCAGGAGAGTAGAAAGTGATTCCATTACAGATGAGCTTTCCATTATAAGATGACGGTCAAGCAAGCCCAACAAAGAGTTAATCGCAAATTTAGAAGCTCTATTTTCTTTAGCTTTACCTTTACGACTCAAAGAGCGTTTGAGGCCCCCAACTGCGTCATGTTCTGTCAGGAAAAAAGCAGAGACATGTTGGTTAACTTGATTAAGATAAATTAGTGTGGTTAGGCACTGAGATACTACCATGAGCGGAGAAGCTTCAAAGTTAGTTTGAGTTAGCAAACCGAGCCCTGTTAATGTCCGCTTTAATGGCAATGGGGTCTTTGGTTGAGCATCTTTAGGCTGCTTAGCCCTTAAAGAAAGATGAGCAAAGCTTCTTTCAACTGCAAACATATCAATGCTTCCGTCTTGGAGGATATGAAGAATTGTGCTTAGAACTTCGTGACGATTTAACCTATTCATGCACACATTTTGCAACACTGCGTTCAGAGTATTCCGAAGACTACCATGTTGAAAGATAAACATCAGCCTGAGGAGTGTCGCAACGCCAGGCTTGTCGAGCATTTGCACGATATAACGACGGGTTGGTCGTTGAGCTTCTGAATTTCGCGAGTCGTTGGCTAGAGATGGAAATCCACTTATAGCACGGCGCATTATAGCAGCGTGAGAGGGTCTGACATTACTTGGGTGATCCCTTAGCGCAGCTCGGGCCCGATTAGTCATTTCTGGTGGAAGAAGAGCAAGGGTGGCATCATCTTGCTCCATCAGGACCTGATTCCTAAATGCTGGGTCAAGAGTCGCAAGGATTGTAGCAGCATCCATATCCCCTATCGCCGCTCCACTAGTCGCTGTTGTGGTTTGCCGATTGCGTTCTTCTCGTTCGCGTCGCCGACGATCTTGTCTTTCTTGTTGTATTATCTCCTCCCTTATATCCTCTGGCAAAGCATTCAGAAATTCTTGATCAATTTCGGAAGGCTGAGCACCGATCGCAGCAGCTTGGGATCTTCGCTCTGCAACTGCAGACATTATAACTTCCTCACGAATTTCCTCGGGTAACTCAGCTAGAAATTCTGCGTCAATACCGAGGTCTGTGATATCAAAAGTAGTACCTCGGATGATTGCTGTAGCTCTGGGCCGAGCGTCGGCAGGAGTCTCATTGATAACATTAGCACCTTCAGTGACATCAGTTTCCACACCTTCCATAGCATCTGAAGAAGCACTCGGATCTACGTTATCAGTACCGGCATCTGCACTACTTGTAGGAAGGGGCTCAGATGTAGTTCCTTCTGCAGCTCTTTCGGCAGCACTTTCGGCAGCTTCCTGCTCCCTTTCTTTCTCTCTCGCAAGAATTTCCTCGTCTGCTTTGGCTTTTATGGCAATGAGTTCTTCCTCGGCTTTTTTATCAGCTTCCTGTTTTTCCAATCTTGCTTTTTCAAGCTGGGCCATTTTAATTGCTTTATCAGCTTCTATAGCTGGTGGTACAAGAAGGGACAAAATTGTGTTAGCTAAATCTCCAGCTCTTTCAACCCAAGTATTGTTGAATAAGATTCTAGATTCCTCTGACCATCGCGCTGCGGTTGACTGGGGATTGAAATGTGTGGCATTACCAGGTTCCGAAGCAAATCTTCTCTCTTCAAATCGTGTATGACGACCACCAAAAAATGCCTCTAAATCAGTTGGCAGGTGCCGTGTTACCGGACCGGTAGTTGTTATGTGAAATTGAAGTGCCTGGCCGTTGAGACCGAAAGGTGTTGGCAGAGGTAATGTTCGAATTACGTCCTCTAGAAATTGTGCAGCTGCGGGTCCATCACCTATAGGTCCACCTTGAGAAGGGATTCCAATATCAAGAAGATCGTTACCATGCGATCTTCTAGAAGCTGGGAACCAAGATCCTAATATAGATTGACCAGAATGCATTCGCACATCAGAGCGATTACGCTGTAGAAGAGGATTAACCCCGTCGTCAGCAATCCTTGTGATTGGAACAGCAGGTCTATGAGCGCGATAAGAAACATTAGGAACTACTTGTATGTTAGTAAGATGTGAGTTATGTAAAAAATTAAGTAAAACTTGGAAGTCTTTCAGGAGATAGCATACCATCTAACGGATCACGCGGGCCACCAGGGAAAGATGGAAAAGAAGAAAACCCACTACGAGGCCGGTGTCCACCAGGCGCTACAGTATCATACATATGTGGCCATCCAAATGTGATACTATCCCCGGCAGAATTAACTATTTAACGTAAGCAACACCCAGAAATTTAATGAGCTGGGTTTACCTGGATATTGAGCCTCAAACATATCTTCTTCGTCTTCTTCAGCATCTTCATTATCATCTACACGTAAATGAGTTAGCTTTTCAGGATAAATGGGTAGAAAATTTATCTGTACCATCTTCGTCATCATCATCTGCGTAATCGGCAACAACGTGGTCACCATTATGATCATCAACTTCGGCTAAGCGGCCAAGCATTTCTATAGCAGCCGGATCATCTCCAAGTGCTCTGACAAGATGACCCATAGTTCCAATATCAAGTGAAGTGTGTTCTTCATGGTCTTCATACTGATCTTCAAAGTCTTCATGCACTACACCCTCATCATCCTCCGCGTCACTATCCCACTCATCAGCTAGATCCTCATCGTCCTCTTCTAATTGATGCTGGATATCTTCAAGTTCTTCGATAATTTCTACACGATGATCATCGTCCTCATCATCATCATCGTTTGAGTCGGGCTCGTCGTCATCGTCGGCACTCGAGTCATCATCGTCATTTTGGTCATTCATAATAACCTCAACTTCGACTCCATGGTCACCCGAGAGGCCTTCAATTGGACCTATACCTTGAATATCGTCTTCGTCTTCGCTTATGTTGTCTTCATCATCCTCATCCATTTCACCATCATCATAGTCCATTTCATCCCCGTACTCATGATAAGCACCATCCATATCTTCATCTTCATTGTCTTCGGACTCGGAATTTTCAACGCCACGCTCAAACATACCAAGGGTTGAGTTACGAAAAAGATCAGGAGTTTCTTCACGATCATCTTCTTGCTCAGAGATAGAAGTAGCCGATTCAATTTCATCCTCATCACCTTGGCCTGGAATGGTAGAGATGAGAGACAGATCACTCAGGTTGATTGCTGTGGTTGTAAGCGTTTTTAGAGGGCGGAGGATATATTTCACAGCACGCTTTGCATTAGGGAAGTTAAGGTCGATATCAGCAAGAGACAATGTTAAGGCAGAAATATAGCCTTTGTCAAACATTATTCTACGAAGTTGCTTTTGCGAAATTGCCGCAACAGCTTGGTCCGGGATGCCAACGTTCTCTTTTCCCTGCATAATGTGGCTCATCAAATCAGCAAGTGCCAACATTCTGGAATATTTGATGTCTAATGGCTCACTGGATGAGCTCGCCTCTTTATATGCTTTGAGGATATTCTCCAAAACAAATCGACGAACAAAAAGGAGATCAGGTTCAACTTCGCTGTCGTATGGATCACGTGATTTGTCAACAGGCTGCTCATTGGTTCTGCTAAGAAGGGCAGTTATTACGGAGTCCGCCCAACATGAAGTAACAACTTTTTTCCGAAGATAATTACTTTCAATATGATCCAGGGTTCCAATCGGGATGAGATCAAAGAGTAAGTAATTTACCACACTTGATCGTGGTTTAGACGGTGTCATTGCTTGAGGAGGAGCGCTTCGCTTGAAGTTGATAAATTCGATTTTAGTACGATTGTACGAGTTTAGCAGCTCTGTGAGACACTGTAAAATGAAGCAACGATAAATATATATTGGATGTTCTTCAATTTTAAATTCTGGTTTCTGATTGGTCTTGAAATTCTTACTGTCTTTGCTAGATGTTGTTGGTGGAGGCATAGAAGTACCACTCATAGAAATATCATCATTGCCCAACGCAGTAAATTTCTCAGTAGTAGATGTAGGGGTCATTGTTGAGTCTTTATCGTCAACATCGCGATAATTCATAAGCTCACAAAGCAAGAAATGAATCACACCATCTGGATTCTCTACGACGGGTAACTTTTGCTCGGTGTTCGATTTCATGGAATCGTGCATTTCGCTATCAGTGGCCTCCATAGAAGGCTTTAGATCTTCAATAGAGAGATCTTCAGTCGCTTGAACAGTTGGTAAAACAGAGTCAAGAGGAGGTATCTGGGGAGCATTTATTGTAGTGTCTTTTAAGACTAGTGTATGATGGCGGCTGGGTGAATCTGAAGAAGGGTACGGCCATCGATTGAACTTAACCATCTCAGTAGTTGCCTGTACAAATATATCTGGATTTCGCAATGCGGTGTCGGCTAGACTACGAAGGTATGTTTTCTCATCAATATTTCGCTGCGTGCGTGTGGGCTCAAGTGAAGCTTTTATTTCCGACTTCATAATTTGCTTTACAGTTTCAGTATCTTCAATGATATGTCGCAGTATTATCATGAGGTGACTTTGAATTCTAGCAGAGCTTGCTCCAGCGAGTTGCTTAGCCATAACAAATAATCGTTGAATATTTTTTTTCTCACCCATAGTTTGAGCCATTTCGCGAGTGCGAGTGAGAATAACCAAGACACGAAGAACTGATAGCGCGAGGGGTTCATCCTTGCCAATTCGAGGAAGAATTTCGAGAATTACTTCCAATAGCTGACTGCGATATTCAGGTTGAACCACAAGCTCACGAGTCTCAACTACAGGGGGTTCAAGGATGGAGTTCTCATCTTTTGGCGGGGTCCAATTGATTTTTTGGGGCTTTGAATCTTCACTGAGTGACATCTCGATAATTAAAAGAATCTGGGCGATCCATGGTGAGGGCTCTTTAGGTAGGTGCTGAGGCGAATATTTAATAAATGAAAGAAGTGTCCCCAGATTTTCCTTTAGTTCCCCAACGGTTTCGGCGAAAAATTTTTTGTCCCGGAGCATCAATGCAAGTAGATGAGCATATGCAGCTATTTTTTTGCCACATCTTGCAAGATCATCTTCACTAGAAAAAGATGTAAGGGCGACAACGAGCGTTTCACCAACAGCTTTCCGCTGAGCAGAGGAATCGCCTGATCTACTGATTACGGTCATGATCAAATCAGCAATTTCAAATGTTACCTCACCATGGGCATTGATGACGTCAAGACACTTGTCGATAAGGTTTTCGTTAATAATAGACCGCTCTTCGTTCAAATCATCAACAGTAATTTGAGCATGACTAAGATTTTCCGTACTCTTTGTTGCCGGAACTACTGAGGTTAGTGGACTAGAAAAGTCATTGGTGTCTTGATTTGGTGGCGACCTGAGAGGAGTTGAAGTTTGATCAAGGTTCTCATGAACATCACTTGTTCTTGTAGCTTCAATGCCGCTCAAAGTATCTATAATTCCAGACGCAGAGTCTTGTTCCGCTGGTTGGTTTGGGGGGGTGCTTGAAGATAAAGAGGGTTCAACAATAGGAAGATCGGTTGTATCATTCGCTGAAATGGATGGTTCAGTGTCTTTTTCAGGAACTGGATTTCGCCTGTTCGGGTCATCAACGTCTCTTAATTCGCGACAATATTCAACAGCAAAATTAATGTTATTGCTACATCGGTAGAGAGCTTCAGATGCTAGAGATTCAGAGTACCCTTGACTCACTAGGGAATTGAAGGAGTCTTGATTCATTTTAAATGTTTTGTGACTGGGTTTGGAATAAGTCACTGGCCGATCAGATCTTCTAATAGCGCTCCCCTCCGAATCAGCTGTTGCAATAGAACGGATAACACTGATTAGCTTTTCAGAAATTTGATTCGAACCCATTTCAATAAGCTCTGAAGACCATAGTCGTCGTATTGTTGGTAAAACAGCCATGCGTACCTCAACAAGAAACTGGCTAGCCGAAAAATTTTCCGATCCTCGTCTATCTCTATCTGACCTTGCTATCAGGGCAGTTGTCTGAGGCGCTTCCATAAAGTTTTTGCCATTTACCAGCTGTCCATAAAGACGCAAGATACTTAAAGTACCAGAGGTTGCAAGTTCAACACGCAATGCTTTTTCTTGAGAAGAGGATAGCACTTGCTGCTGACAGATTTCATGGGCAAAGATTTCTAGTATTCGATTCAACCTGTCGAAGCCACCTTGATCTTTGAAAGCTTGAACTACTAAGGTGATAACCTGGCTGGGACGCTCCACTTGACGAGGAGTTTCAGTTAATAATTCATGCACGACAGCAATCATTCCATGCCAGTACTTGTAAGTGTCAGCAGAATATTCGGTATTTTCAATGGTTAGTTGAGCCAACACGGTTTCTGAAAGTGCATCAGCAATAGCAAAGTGACATTTTTTTTGAAATGAATCATTTATTCGCTTCGCGAGAAGTATTTTACCAATAGTTTGAAAAAAAGGTGATATTATCCGAGGCAATTTCTTAAGAAGAAATCTTAAAGTGATGTAATTTTTAAATTCTGGTGTATCTCTTTCAGTTACAGAAAGTAACTTCGGATTTTGATCTGATGGAATTTCACTAGCAGACATAGAGGCTGGTACTTCGTTTATAGCCGTAGTTGATGGAGAGATTGTTGAAAGAGACTCATTTAATTCGATAGTTTGAATATTGTTTGGACCTGTAACTATGCAGCTCGAAATTACGGCACCAGGAGCATCCCTAGAGCGGGTGGCATCTTTCCAGAGGTCAGGAACAATGTTACGTAGCTTTACAACTTCACGTAATGATGCTCCCAGCATAGGTCCCAAATTTCGTATCAGCTGAATGTAGTAGTCAGCAACATTAATCTGATTGAAGATACTTGGATTATTTCGGTGATTGTATGGAGAAGATTGGAAGCAGGTCGGGATGGTAGAGATAAGAGAATGTATTGATGCTAAAGCTTTGACTAAACCAGTGCCTTTTGAAAGTAGTTCCATATCGGCTGAAGCACGAGCTTCAGAATTGACGAACGGAGCAAAGTATGCACTATTTTGATCATGAGTAGTGAATGAACGAAGCTCGTTCGTAGCATATAATGCTCGTTTAAGTAATGATGGAAGTGTGAGATGTGGCTTAGATTCGGCAAGCATAGCGATAACTTGTTGAATTGTCAGGCTGATCGGATTCTCCCAAAAATCATAATCTAACGCTGGTGATTGAGATAGATTAAGAAAGTAATCAATTCCACCGGAGCTACAAAACTCTGTACGAATCGAACTATTCCCAAGAACAGCGCACAAAAAGTTGACAGTCGCGCATATGTAAGGGTTGATATTAATTTGCGAAGCCCCATCTTTTGTTGATGTTTTTTTATCTTTAGAATCAGTAGTTTCGATATGAACGTCTTCCATTTGAACATCAGAGGTATCGGGGCTTTCCCCCTCACTGGTAGCTTGCTGTAATGATTCAGGGGAAGCAATAGTTGGTTGACCAGCGGCATTTATTGTCCATAGTTTTGCTCCCACCATCCTGTTGTTAGATTCGGATAAACATAGATATCGTACACGGTCAACCATATTAAGAATCGCAATTATTATCGGGGTCTTTAAAGATGGGTGATGGCGAGCTAACTCATCAAAAGAAGAACCCAGGGTTGCAGGTAACTCTTTCTGAATTTCCATACATTTTACGTGTTCTGGGCTCTCAAATATTTCGAAGAAAGTTTCAAGGGCTTTGGAAGTTTGGAACATTTTCATTCCAGAAGTATTAAGACATATAGCATTGAATGCTTGAGGTACGATATTGATAGTTTCGGAAGTTGGTAAGATTCCTCCAGCGAGAGGTCCTTGACGCGGAGTCTGCAGCGAGGTTGGGGATAAGCGTTCGAGATGATTTGTGTCTTCATCACTCTCATCATTTGAGGGCGGCGATGATGAGCTTTCGTTTATAGGCAAACCAGTTGTTTCCATTTGTGATGCGCTTGACTTATTTTCATCTGTAATGATAATGGGTCTACCAGTAACGGCTTCAAGTAATGCTCTGCTGAGCCCAGCCTCTGCAATAACGGCGAAGCTTGTAGGTTCATTATTAATAAAATCGTTTAGAATGTTGACAGCATTGGTCCAAACGACTGAGCCAAAACAATGAGTATTGCTGATTATTTGGCGCAAACTTGATAGCAGTTGCGACGAGTCTATCAAATTTCTAAGAAGTCGATCAAAATTTCCACCAAAACCGCCTGCCGCAGACATCAAGTGATGTATAAACTTGAATAGCCATTTTAATGTTTGTTGCTGGAAAAATGGAATTTCATAGTCAACGATAGAAGACCGATATTCAACTGGAGTACCGTTTCCAGACCTTGCGTTCTCAATTGCTGTCTTCACCTCATGCACTATCAGACTAGAAATTGCATCAAGTCCTTCAGAGTTTACCAATGTTTGAAATGAGTCTCTAGCACTATACATTATCGTGTCAAGAAACGTGAGGACCATTGGTTGATATCTCTCGGCAATATTTGTACGTTTATTGAGTATTTCAACAAGAATCTGTATCAAGCCTGCGGTGACTAAATCAACAGCAGTACGAGAAGTCATAGAAAGGCTAGAAAGTAAGGAAAGTAGAGAGGCTCTCCATTCATCGTCGATAGTTACTTTATCACCGATATCATCTTCTTCCATTTCCGCAACAGCTTTTCTTAGGACATAAAGCAAAACACCGTGGTTAACATTGGTATTTAATGCGGCACATACATCAGATAATTTGTTCTGATATCCTTGGAGGGCATCCAAGGCAGAAAATGCTAAAGCTTGAATACTCCTAGGTACAGCTATGTCACCGTCAGCTGGTGGATGCACTAGCTCAGCAAGCTGATACACAAGCTGTAGTCGTCGAGGTTCTTCGTTGTCCTGCTTCATCACAAATTCTTGAAAAGGTGCTTCTAAGTAGATGTAAGCTAAATTGGTTATTGCGAGCAATCTGATGGCCAATACTTGGCGACGGGTTTCAAGCGATGATGAAATGGCAAGGGCAACACGAAGCTTCGTCAAA
This sequence comes from Podosphaera leucotricha, assembly GCA_013170925.1. Taxonomy (NCBI): domain Eukaryota; kingdom Fungi; phylum Ascomycota; class Leotiomycetes; order Helotiales; family Erysiphaceae; genus Podosphaera; species Podosphaera leucotricha. The sequence goes on from JAATOF010005740.1 coordinate 12,148, forward strand.
AGTTCGTATTGAAGCTCCTGTGACAAGCCAGATATATTTTCTTGCAAAAGGGAGTGAATATCAGTCGATCTTAACTTTGAAGAGGAAATTTCAATGACTTTGAAGCTCTGTCGCTGAGTATCGTCAGAGGATAGTAAAGGTATAGGGCTAGAATTGCTGCCTGGTGATAATTCTGTGCTGGTCTGTTTAGTGGTACGTTGTCCACGAGGCCCAAGGTTCGAAGAACGACGAATGGACGTTGGAGTAGTGGGCATGTTCGAAGGCCCTTGGGTGGCTGACGTGCAGCATTTTACAGGTCGATCTCCATCTGGTTGGGATTTTGGGTAAAATATGAGCTTAACATCACCCCACTCATTCCACGAAATTTCAGAAGGTGGTGTTCCCTTTCTAATACTATTTCTTAAACTTTTGGCACAGTTCTCAGTTCCGCTACCGTCTTTGATTAGAGATACAAGATCGTTAGCATATATGGTTGTTGAATTACTCTTTTGACAAGACGTTGGAGTGCCAAACGATGTTTTTTCTTTTCCTTTTGTACTTGGAGTAGTGGGAATAATAGGCTGAGTTGATTCGATCGTACTAGGAGCAGTTTTAGAGAATGGTAGAGAAAGTTGAATGACTTTCTCCAAGGAGATATTGTAATGACTTTGTAATAACGGAGTATTAATGTGACGTGTGGGGATTGATAAGCGCTTTGTAGCTGCGTGATACCTCTGGGCCAATTCAGAACCTAACTTTAACGTGCATTCGAGTAAGGACAACGAGGTGGTGTTTAATAAGCTATTTAAGTGAGCACTGCTGGCATAGATGCTACGATTTCCACAGTTCTGTAATAATATTCTCGAGAATTGTAATATTGCCTCAATCAATAATCTATCTGCATCTCCTGGAAGTTCAGGATCAAGCACTCGACGATCAGCATCAAGTATAGTAGAGCCGAAGTCGACTACCTGCGGTCCTTCATCCAACTTGTAAGTTTTGCAAAATTGATCCAGTATGGAGTCAAATCGATTTAACAGAGTAATCCAATGATAAAGATCGCCTCTCGGAAAGGGCCACCGAGTTGGGAACGACGCAAGTAACGAAGATAGTTGGGAGAGTGGAATAGCGCAAGCTCGATCACGAAATTCTTTTATCCAAGGGGACTTAGAGAGTGTCAGTTTTACTTGGCATCGATTAAAGGTCTTACCTACCATAGATTCGGCATGCTTAGTTTGCATGACCTTTATTATTCGTACCATGTTGAAGAATGAAGCGGCAAGGCCACCAAATATTGTAGTCCGGCCCCCTCCACAGCTTCAATGTATATCCTAAGAGTAGACAGCTTGTCAAAGTGGTTTAAGAGCGTGAGCTCTGAGTAGTCAAGAAATCGGAAATAGGATTTGTTTTCCTTCAAAGTGATTTTTATAACCGCGCCAGAAGTTGTATTATTATCACCTATTGTGAATTAGTTCTGAAATTTCGGGGAAAAGTATATTAAATTGTGAAGAGGATGCTATACATGTAAATTATAATAGAAGATCTGCTTTCAAGTGCAGCCGAAAGAGCGTGTTGAAGGTAGCGGTGCAGGCGCTCTTCAAGGCTCTTTCGATAATAGAAAATCTATGGAGTATAGTCCCAGATATCAAAGATTTACATGCGTTGCAGTTGCCGTAAGAGGTGCCAGTTTATGGAGGGGTGCGTCCGAAGATTAAGGGAAAGGTTCTTTGAACTATGGATTTGTACAACACGCGCCGGACCGAACTCGCTAATGTCACGAGAAGAGCTTTCGTACAATACTATAACATTGAATCAATGTACTACTGGTATTTCACGTTTGACGAAGATGAGAGCGTCACAAGGCATCTTTTTGACTCCTATTATACTCTTACGATTTATGATTTCCTGTACATATGTGATATTTAGTGTAAAAGCTAGGAGGTAGGTAGTATATTTCTTTACTTTTTTTGAACTTACATTATTCAATGCACGTCTTGACTATGTAGATAATTAAGACTTAATGAGATTTACTAGCCAAACAAGCAACCTAGAAGTACGGTGCAAATGGTACTGTCGGGTCGGATGGTGTAGTAGTGTGGGCCATGCTCCTGTGAAGAGGGTAACATACCTATGCTGTACTTTTTGAGAGAAACCCTACTTAATAATCCACATCCGTTGCAGTAGTATACCAACAAGTTAAGAACGCAGGCAGCCTCACAAAATGGAGCTAGCTCGTTTTTCTATTTACATAGACATGTATTGGGTCAATATTGAAAACGTTTCATGTTGTAGGACTTTTAAGCTTGTTGGTGGTTTACAGAAGTAGAAAGGCTGTTAGTATCCTATCCAAATTGCTGTGTGCAATTACTCATTGATAATACAGCTGAGATAGAGGTATAGCAGTTAATTAGTTTCGCACCTATCTTGTTTGACCTTCCCCAGCTCCGAGTCGTAGAATTATGAGCGTTGAGGTCAATTTTAAGCAGTAAAATAGGGGCCAAACCTCCAAGAATTGATTTATGGTTAGTGGACTTGTATGATTTAATATTCTACGCCTAGAGCCCTCCCTTTTGTCACCCAAAATACGGACAAATTTATCAACACAATAAAAAGTACAAAAAATTTATATCTGCCATTAAAATTGATATTCTTCTAGTGAAATATCTTATAGAGACTCCTGTAGCAATTTTAGCCTCTAATTTAAGTTGCTTTGAGATCAGTAATTTCTCGTGCGCTTTCCGTTCAGCCTATGCCTGTTTGATCTCTTGGATCATGGGAAAGCGAGTATTCAGATCAAAATTCACTCTCGTACGAGTAGAATTGGCCCATAGTCGACTAATTTGAACTACTTGAGCCAGTTTTTTTTCTACATCCCGAGCTCGTTGAGCATCACCCATCGCAATTGCCCTACCAGCTACCCTCTCTCACGCGCCTTCGTTCCTCGTCCTCTTTTTGTTAGTTCTAAATATCTCGTGCATCCCTCGTGTGCTTTTAGGTCTAGTTATAGATACTAGAGCTGTACCAGATTTTAGAGCAGACTCTGGCAGTGTTGATGACCTCTCTTAGGACTCAAGTACTTGTGATGAGTCGCGACCTTTTACAGGATCCCATGCGGCAATACCAGACGCCTTTAAACCACTACGTAATACTCTTTCTATTAATGCATTAGCCCTATCCCGGTTGTATGCATGGAGAAAACTTTGCTTCTTAATGGGGGCCGTATCATCCAAGTGAGCAAGCTCTGCGATTATTTTTCGGTAGCGAGGCTTTAGAGACAAAAAGACAGCGAGATCCAGCGGCTAGAGCACATGAGAGGAGCGTGGAAGTACTAAAAATTGAGCATTGTGTTTTTTACATTTCCACATAGATTCTATATCAATATGAATACTATGACTATCTGATAGCAGCATCTGGGGGTAGATCTATCTCGGGCTTAGTTTGGGGCAAAAAGCATCCGTCAGCCGTTTTCAGGGGCTTTATGGATCCAGTCTGAAGTATTTTCTTGTAATCATGACATATGTGTAACATTTTCTTTGAGAATATTAAGGGGATTAAGGATTCTGCCAGTCGCATTGGTACCTTCGATAACAGTCAGCCACTCGAGATTCTGTGACGATGTTATATGCTCGAGTCTACTTTGAGGGGGAAAGTAAAACAAACACCAAGTCCAAGCCCATACTCGTTCATATTCCAGATATCAACGGCCAGGATGTTATTCTAGCTTACGACCTGTTTAAATGACAATTTCTAATGTATTCTTTTCTTTGAGACATGTCATATGAATTGTAGTTGAGTAAGACGCAGGGCGAGTCACTTCTCCGCACCCTACCAAACGCCGCACCCTACCTGAGCACGTTACCTAATCTCGGATCTTCACTAATTCCGGCACCAACACCTCTACGTTTATAATAAATTATATCGCCACC
>JAATOF010005754.1:0-13561 GCA_013170925.1 Podosphaera leucotricha
CATTATTATCATTATTATCATTATTTTCATAAATATTTGAATAGCTTATAAAAGCTTCATAGACTTCATCCTTTGTCCGTAGCAGCTTTATCTCCAAGTACCTAGTCGTAACATCAAGAAAGGTAATGAAATATCTGTAATTATCATACGTGACAGGGTTAATAGGGCCGCATATATCGCTAGACACCTTTTCTAAATATGAGAAAGTTCTCTGACTTGGAGCTTTATTAATCTTGTTTGTAAACTTGCTCCTTAAGCATATGTCGCAATTTGCTACACCATCATGTTCTTTCTGAACGATTTTAGAATATCCATGAGTATTCTCTGGAAGTTTATTCAAATATGGAATGCTCATATGTCCCATCTTCTGATGAATGTCATTTATATCAATAGTTAAATCAGGCTTAGAATTACTCTTAGCATAGTGGGACACAGTTGTGTTCATCAATTGAGCTGGTCTAATCACAGCTTCAACATTAAGATAAAAAAGATTATTTGATTTCATGCCATGAATAATCGTTTTTCCTTTTGTTTGGATAAAAACTTCATTTTTGGTAAGAAGAGTAGTGTAATCACCCTTCATGTCACTATGGCTAACTATATTTACACCAATATCAGGCATATATAGACAATCTTTTAAACAATAGATTTTATCATTGGATTTAAATCTAAGAAATACATCTCTTGCACTTCTGATCTCAATGCTTTTAGCATCTCCCCATTTAAAAATCTTCCTACAAGGTTTAATTCTAGCAAACAATGTTGCATCGCAAACTATATGTTTAGTTGCGGCAGTATCGTAGATAAACTTGTGTCTACTATTGATGTATCTTGTGGAGAGGGAATCTATTGGAATTTGATCAGCAATTGGTTTTGCTATTTCATCATGGAGAGATGTATGTACCTTTTCATAAGGACTATGAGGCATGTTCTTATCATTGCCATATTGATTTTTGCTCAGATTATATCGCATCTTTATCAAAGAAGTTAGGTATAAATTTTTCATCACTTAAGAGTGTGAATACCTGTTCAATATTTAAATCAAAATCCGCATCGATGAGATTAACCTCTACATCATCATGACTTGTAAGCACTTGGGAAGTGCTGGGATCACTAGTTGTACTAGGAAGAATTCTAGATTCATTGAATGATATGTTATCAGTCCTTGGCTTGGATTGACTCCATCCTTTAGGGGCCTTGTCTGGGAAAAGATTATAGCAGTCATCAGTTGCATGGGTATTCTTGCGACAAAATCTGCAGTATCGTTTTTTCTGGATTCTGTTGCTTGATCTGTTTGGCTTGAGGAGATTTTTATGTTTAGCTGTTCCTGCTGAAGAAGTGAATAAAATCTTTTCTGACTTTTCATCCAAACAATTAAGTCTCTTAGATTCGTCAATCAAACTTGAGAATAGCATCTTTAAATCATATGATTTTGGGTTGAGTCTGAGGGATTGAGTGATGCCTGCAACGATAAAATCATAATTACTTGTAAGGTTACCTAGCACCCATGCCATCACAACTTGTTTTGGCAATTCAAGTTGTTCAGAGGTAAGCTCATCATTTAGTTGTTTAATTTTGTGTAGATAATCCTCCATAGTGTTAAAATTTGACAACTTGCATGCAAAAAATTCTTTAATAGCCATAAACTCAGAACTAAATCCAGTAGCACTGTATAGCGCTTTCAACTTTTTCCAAGCCAAATGAGCTCTTTCTTCGTTCTGTACATGTGATAAAGGTATATCTTCAAGAAACAAATGAATTGATGCAAGAGCGTTATCATTAAGGTCACTTGATACCTCATCGGTTGAAATAATTGCTTTGAACCCTCTATCAATCAAGTATGCCTTCATTCTCAATGCCCACATGGCGTAGTTTTGAGAACCAGAAAGTTTTGAAATTATAACAGAAGAAGACTTGATAAACAATATATGTATATAAATTTTTTTTTTTTTTTTCAAAAAGAAATGGGCACCGGGCTCATAACCTTTTTATAGGAAAGCATTGTGCGTGTGCCAAGGCTTTTTGGTTCGGATAAGTGCTGCCACCAATTTGTAATGCTTTCTTTCGGAGGCGAGAAATGCGGCTTCGGTCGTGACGACAGCACTCGGTGCGAGTCGTTGTGTTTGTTGGGAAATCTCTTTGTTGCGTTGACGTTCGCGGCGGAGAAGTAATGGAAGGCGCAGGGCGTCGAACCTTTGGCACTTGTGTGTCTTTTTGCTTTTTTTTAAAGCTGCAACCATTGGCTAGCAATATTCAAGAATTTAGGTAGTCCAGTGTCTTTAGGGATCTGCTACCCGCAGGGCAGGGCTTGTGCATGATACGCAATCAATCAATCAACACAGAATATTGGCCGGATGAAATTAATAAAGGCGAAGCAGTCTGGAGCACTTAGATCCCCAAGAACGACAAAATACTGAGGAAACTTGATGCAGTTCGATATTCTGAGACAAGAGTTCCAAGAATTTTCAGGCGCTATACAAGAAGGTTGTTTAAAAGGTAACCAAGGGGCTGGTTGAAAAAAACGTACAAGCTGCGACATAAGAGAAGAAGATAAACCAGTTGAAGGCCTAATTAGAAGTATATCTACGTCGTAGAGAGAGAAAGCTAAACCCTAACCTGAACCAAGCACTTGTAGAAAGAGGTTTTCGGCGATCGGGTACATTAACTAGTACTGTTCTAATTCTACTAGTTCGTGGTTTCATAGTGTAATAGATGTCAGACAGAGGATTAATTGATTGGTTGCTGACACGTGCGAGCTGCGCTAATTTACTCTTAGACTAGACAATTTTTCTAAAATCAGCCGGCTATGAATTATGATCGTGGTTAGTCGTGTCAGGCAAAGTCTTCCCACTACAAAATTGTATTACAGCTCTGGCCTTTATCTTTTGCGCGCGACTTCGTTGATGCCTGAATGACAAGTTAAACTCCTTCGCATATTGTTATTTTAGATATCGTGCTGATTATCCTTCAAAGAAACTTCGTTCTCCACCGCGTCGCACTGACTTAAGAATTACTCGCTAGGGACAAAATGGCGGAGGAAGACGCAGAGATTGCTCTTTTGCATCAGTTACAGGCAGGACAAGAGAATGGAAGTTGGGGAGGTGATGGGAGTAATGGGGTTGCTGTCCAGGGCGAGCCTTCAAATACTGAGCTTAACAACGAACATGTCAAAAGAGAAACTGTTGCAGATGATCAAGTTCTTTGTACTATGTCTCTATCAGATCCTACTGTTTACGATGACAGTGTCGATTATGATCCATCTTCCATCTCTTCCCTTCCACCTGTTGCGGTAGCAGATCCAGAAGACTCCAGGTCTAGTTCTCGAGCATCAACTCGGAAACCAAAGACCGTGGGAGGTTTTATTGCAGATGATTCAGATGAAGAGTATGATGTCGCTCTTTCACTTCCAGCTATTCCTGCTGTTGGTCTCCAGCCTCTAGCAGCTAGTACGCTAAATCAAGCAATAGCCCCTTCTCCTCTTCATAATTCCGTTTCTCAGCAAGACGTGAAAGCTTCTCAAGAAACCCAAGGTGAATCTACTGCGGAAAAGTTACCTCTTCAAGTGAACCCAACCCTTCCTGGGAAATTACCTGTGCAAAAGATGGCCACACCTAATTCCACAGCCCCTTCATCAGGCATATCCCTCCCTAAAGCTCGTCTACCTAATGATAGGATTGGAATACTTGAGGATAGAATTAAGGATGATCCCAGAGGGGATTTAGATGCTTGGCTTGCTTTAATAAAAGAACATCGAAATCGGAATAAGCTTGATGACGCTAGAGCAGTTTACGAAAGATTCTTCAAAGTTTTCCCACAATCTGTGAGTCTCGGGCTTCTCAGATAGATTTTTAACTGATCGTGCGTAGGCTGAGGTATGGGTTGCTTACATCGAAATGGAACTTGAAAATGATAATTTCACTGCTGCCGAAAATATATTCGGCAGATCGCTTCTAACAGTTCCCAATGTTGCATTATGGTCTGTGTACTTAAATTATATTCGTCGTCGTAATGATTTATCCAATGACGCTTCTGGAACCGCCAGATCGACCGTAACCCAATCATACGACTTTGTCCTAGCAAATATTGGCATAGACAAAGACTCTGGGAGGATATGGCATGAATATATACAGTTTATTCGAAGTGCTCCCGGTGTGATCGGAGGAAGCACATGGCAAGATCAACAGAAAATGGATCAACTACGAAAAGCTTATCAAAGAGCTATCGATGTTCCCATGTCCACTCTGAATAGCTTATGGAAAGAATATGACCAATTTGAGATGAGTCTCAATAAGATAACTGTGAGTTATGTATCCATCTTTCATTCCATTTCTAAGTAAGTATTAGGGTCGTAAGTTTCTCCAGGAAAAATCACCCAATTATATGTCTGCGCGTAGCGCCAATACCGCGTTGGAGAATCTTACCCGAGGACTTATTAGAACTACTTTGCCTCAATTACCTCCAGCGCCTGGATTTGAAGGTGACCAAGAATTTCTCACTCAGGTAGATCTGTGGCAGAAGTGGATTGCGTGGGAACAGGAGGATCCTTTATCTTTGAAGGACGATGAACCTGAAACATTTAAGAAACGTGTGCTTTACGTATATAAACAATCAGTTATGGCTTTGCGCTTTTGGCCTGAAATGTGGGTTGATGCCGCTGACTGGTGTTTTGCAAACAATCTCGAGAAAGAAGGGGATTTTTTCCTCAACCACGGACTTGTTGCAAACCCAGAAAATTGCTTACTTGTTTTCAAAAAGTCTGACCGTCTTGAATCTACTTTAATTATTGATGAAGCTGATAAAACTCCTGCTGAAAGAGGCGCAATTGTTCGCGCCCCTTATGATAAACTCTTTGATTCTCTGTACGACATGATAAAGCAGCTTAAGGCCCGAGAGGCTCGGGATCTCGCCAAACTTGAAGAGTCGAGCGCGTTGGACGCTTCTATAAGTTTCATAATTAGCAAGGCTGAAGATGAAGATGAGGAACCAGATTCTGAAAAACTTGCTAGAGAAACCGCCAAAAATACCCAAGCCAAAGTAATTCAGCATGGTTACTCTATTCAAGCCGATCTCCTTTCTCGTATTATTTCTTCTGCCTGGATAGCCTTAATGCGGGCAATGCGTCGTGTTCAAGGAAAGGGAAATAATAAGGATTCAAATGGTGGATCAAGAAAGATTTTCTCTGATGCTCGTCAGCGAGGAAAACTGACAAGTGATGTCTATGTTGCAGCTGCATTAATAGAACATCATGTTTATAAAGATCCTGCTGGTACAAAGATATTTGAGAGGGGAGCTAAACTCTTTCCCGAAGATGCTGATTTCACACTTGAGTATCTAAAGCATTTGCTCTCTATTGGGGATACAACTAATGCTAGAGTTACATTTGAAACAGTTGTATCCCGATTAACACAGCGCGCAGAGTTGATCCCAAAAGCAAAGCCTTTATACGCTTATTTTCATAAGTATGAATCTCAGTATGGCGAGCTTTCTCAAATCAGCAAGTTAGAGCAGCGAATGGCAGAGCTTTTCCCAGAAGATCCCAAACTTTCCAGATTTGCTTCAAGATATAGTGGAGAAAACTTTGATCCCAGCGCAGTTCGTTTAATTGTGTCTCCTTCAACACAGATGAAACCAAAAGTTCTTATGCAGTCAATTGAGTTGCCTAATCCAGTCCAAGATAGTCCTGTCCCTCAATATACTAAAGAAGTTAGCCCAAGGCCACAGTATGTGCAAAATATTAATTCTCCAAAGCGGGCATTCCCTTTGGAAGACATTGATAGTGATCTGACTCGTCCACGAAAACTTGCTCGTGGCGAATCTCCATTGAAAGGCGCTGCTGGTAGAAGATTGGACCAGCAAAGAAGAATGCAGCAAACCCAAGGCACTCCAACCTGGCAAACAAACTCTGCGGCTTCAATAATTCCTCGGGATGTTAATATTCTTCTCAGTCTAATTCCACGAGCCGAACATTACACCTCGACCAAGTTCAATCCTTCAGCTATGGTTAGACTACTCAGAGAAACAATCGTACCAGACTATAACACTTGGAAGACTGCCCGTGAAGAATCCCTTCCACCACCCCCTATGCAGCGCTTTTTAGCCAACCGACAAATCCATACGCAACCGCAAAATCAATCTCCACTTACTAATGGCTACCCGCCATACCCCTCTCCTCACCTCCCGACAGGCTCCTGGCCACAAACCCAGCCTCAGCCACCTGCTGCTTCAATTTATTCTGGGCAGCCTCCGCATGCTGATTATGGTTAGTTTTCCCTTCCCTCTCCTGTAAAACCTTTATTTAGGCTCCCCTGGAATTATTCTAGAGGAAATAAGCCTTCACTGATCACAACATTGAAGATAATATACCTCCCATTAACTTATATTGTAAATTGATTAAATCATAGTACTAACTTTAAATACAGCGAACTATTATGCGAGATAAAATGAGCTGAAAATCTTGATTTTGTGTTACAGGCTTTGTCTAACAACTAATACCCTGCGAGTAAAAACCCTCCATCAGTAATTGACATCGATAAATGATGCATCATTTCAGTTACTTCATCCCCGAAAAAAACTTTTTTTCGAGATTTTTTATCTGTTGTCTGTAACTTTATATCTCCTGGTCTTTTGACCGTTGCTCTCTATTGTAATCTCTCTCTTTATCATCTTTTAACAAAAGTCAATAGAAAAGTCAAAGTGGTAGCATAACTTGACGGCTATAAGAGTAGCTTGGCATACACACACATATTCGGTCAGTTAAAGACAAGCTGGCAAGAAAATAAGTTGGCACAGGTTGCCTCTGGGAGGAAGATTAAAATGATCATCCTGTACTAAGATTAATTATACTTCATCGAATCGATTATGCTGATGGAGTATCATGTTCTTTAGTATACAGTTGATCGTATTGTGCAATATGTCTTTTCTTCAAATTATTCACTTAGCACCTCAGTGGTCTCCTCTCAGTAAATGCTGGGAATCTTAACTTTTTTATTGGCCGCTGTTATGGCTTATACATTATCTAGACACGAATTTTTGACATCTTGCGACTCGAGTGAGTCGAACAGCACCATGTGATCAGGTTAAAGTTAGCTTTTTAGGTGAATATAAAATTATTAATCGAACCAAATCTCAAAGTCTCGTCTTAGTATTCGTGAATCTTGTTGAGTAAAAACTTCACTCATGAAGATATTTCTGAAAGACTTCATAAAGATAGGATGTATAGGAAAAATAACGTGTCTTTACTCAACCATTTTAGCCTCATTTTTATCATAAATTTTGCGTTTTCAGATCTAAATATTATCGAATGATTCAAGGCAAACAAACAAACGAGTTAATGAACAAATTTCCTTGGGATAGCAAGCACTCTTCCGTTCAAACAAATACTCTCGCTTGGAATAATCTTAGCTGTTTTTAGCCATAAATGTCTTTCATTCTTTGGACCTTCAGTCTATTGCGCCTTCTCTATCTTTCACTCTTCTTCCTTTCAAGAGAGTGAATTGACAATTTCCTAATATAATCGAGCTAGTAATGGCTCCACTTTTATCATCACCCATATAGACTGGAACTCCCATTACATGAAATGCAACTTTATCTTTGAAGTCTAAAAATCCCTTGGTTAAATCGTTACACGTTGACCTTCGACTCCTGAACAGAACAAATTCTAGCAATTTCTAGCTCCGGTACGTTAGAAGCCCTTAATATCATTATTTGCTCTGCACATTAATTATTCTTGGGCAATTATTACATTTTATTACTTCCACCATCATGGCCTTATCCAGAGTAATGGTGTAGTCTCGAATTTGTTTCTTAGTACTCAACTGTTATGATGACGGACACTTTTAACAGTTTTAACAGAGATCAATCTACGGCAGTCCCAGGGTCCAAGGCCTCTCTTTATTACCGGATCATGGCTGGTGGTGCTGGGCTTAGCCGTCATCACGGTGCTTCTGCTCATCCTCAAAATCAGGGTCAAACTTCTGGTTCTACTTCTCTCAATCCCCAAGATGAGACTAGGACAGCCACCCTTCCCATAAGGTCAAACCCTTTTCCCCAAGGCATAGGTTTTGATCCTGCACGATCGATAGCTCCAGTTGCCGAAAAAGTAATTACAAACAGTCGTATGGAGGTAAGTAAAGTCCTCCTCAAGCGATTAAGCTGTATTGATTTATTTAGCTTCCTCCAGACGCCTATCGGCTTGAACCTGATGTAAGTTTTCAATAACTTTCTTGGCATGTAAAGTTGTATCTCCTAGGATATTGCAGTGTTTCTTTCAACTCATATTTAGTTCGATTAACACACAATGATGCGGATCGATGCGAAGAAATAACTCCAATAGATCATTATCGGTGTTAATCTAACGCTTATGTTTTTTTTCTGAGTCTCAGTTAGACTTGAAGAAAACTCCGAAAAGTGGCATATACGATAATATATCAAGTTACCACTTGATATATTAAAACCTTTCGTCAAATAGAATGTTGCAAAGTATAGATTATTATACAGAGCTAGCAAATTAACATAAAATTTAGTACGATTGGCCCCAGGAGCTGACAACTCGTCCTGGATTTAATACAACTGGAAAGCAGATTACCATTCGTATCAACCAATTTAAAGTCTTGAAATGGCCTCAGAATGATGTTTATCAATATGATGTAGGTCTATTTAAGGTAGATAATTCAGTTATGTACTCATAAGAACAGATAAATTTTGGTAATGCCGCTGAAAAACGTGGTAAAATTAAGGCTATCTGGATGTCAAAATCAATACAACAAAAATTACGTCAAGTGAATCAAGGAGCTCCTCTTTTGTGGGATGGTCATAAAATAGCCTGGTCAGTTAAAATTCCTTAAATTCTTCTTCATTACTGACGAAAAGAAGGTCTTCTAAGAGCTTCTCAGAGCAGCGTATTACAGTCGATTTAGATCAGGAGAAGGGACGAGCTCCTCGCCCTGGAATGCCTCCTGATGTAACTTATGTTATAGTTCGCCCAGCAAAATCAATTCGTATGGCTGTTATTCAAGGATATTTGGAAAAAAAAATTCCTTTTGACAACTCTGTGCTTGAAGCGATTAGTGAGTAGTTTTAGAAAAGACACTTAAAGATTTTTACTAATTATGTTTACAGGTTTCCTCGATCATCTTATGCGCCAAGGACCATCCGAACATTTCACTCAGATAAGACGTTCATTCTTCAGTCAAGGGAATGTGTCACAAAAATTGGACGATTTAATATACGCTATGAAGGGAGTCTATGCCTCCATGCGTCTCTGCAGTCCGAGATCATCTATTGGACAGCCTAGTACTGGCCTAGCGGTAAATGTTGACGTCGCGAATGGTACATTTTGGACATCGCAAGATCTTCATCAAGCTGCCCGAAATCTTTGCAGACAGCGTAACCCTCAACTGCAATGGAACGTTTTTCGTGATTTAATTCAACCAGTTCGTGATCCTAAGGATGGGAAGTGGAAGAAGTCCGAAGATTGGAAGGCTCTGCAGAAGATGAGTAAATTAAAGTTCACAGTAAAGCATCGTGGGAAAAAAGATGGTAAGCATATAAGCGCCTTTTAACTTATACATCATTTTAATAAATTTGTAGATCAAAAAGTGTATCATATCAAAGGCTTTACTTTTTTGGATGTGCAAGGAGGAGCACACTCGAAAAATACGTATTTTAACTTTCTCAACAGGAGTGCTAGTCCACCTAAGAATGAGAAGGTATCTGTGTTTGACTACTTCAAGAAGACTTACAATATTACCATTCAATATTGGGACTTCCCTCTAGTAATCACTAACCGTGATGGGATGTTTCCCATGGAGCTATGCGTGGTTGCTCCCAGTCAGCGATATAATTTTAAGATGAGTCCCGATCAGGTAAGAGATTCACTTCAATGTTTATATAATTACTAACAATATAGACTGCTTCTATGATAAAATTTGCAGTTACTCGTCCTAGGGAAAGGATTACTTCGATTCAACATGGAATTAGTATGTTGAATTGGGGACAAGATCCTTACCTTCGCCATTTTGGCGTTCAGATTGATACAAATCTAACTCAGGTTGGTATGATATAAGTTTAAAAATTTCACCTGTTAACTTAAAACTAGACACAAGCTAGACTCCTTCCATCTCCAGAAATCTCTTTCGGTAATAATGCTAAAATTAATCCTGGTACTGCGGGTCGTTGGGACCTCCGTGGAAAGAAATTTTTGCACTCAAATCCCGAGGTACTAAAATCATGGGGAGTATGTGTTCTCAGTAGTTGTTGTCCGGATACGACAGTCCGTAACTTCATCAATGTGTTTGTCCAGACTTATCTTGGACATGGAGGTAATATCGAAAACAGGACGCCTGTTATTTATCGAAGTGCTCGGAATGAACCGGTTGTGGATGCTATAACAAAGACCCGAGACCTTGCAGGAAGCCAGGCAAATCTTATTCCACAAATCTTGCTTTATATTATGCCAAGTCGAGACTCTTTTCAGTATGAACGTCTTAAGAAAAACAATGAGATAAGATTTTCAATGGTATCTCAATGTAAAACTGATTCCTTTAAAGTATTAACAGCTACATTTTTGCTTACTGAGGGCAGGTTTGAATGTGGCTCACGTACAAAAAGCTCAGCCACAATATTGCAGTAATGTTGCAATGAAAGTGAATGCTAAACTAGGTGGGACAACTTCAAGAGTGGCAGTTCCTGGAAATAAAAGTGTCTTCCCTAGACCAACTATGGTCATTGGTATTATTTAATATTGATAAACACTTTAAAAAATTACTGATTTTCAACAGGTGCTGATATTTCACACCCAAGCCCTGGCAGTCCGCAAGCTTCTATGGCCGCGATAACAGTGTCAATGGATGCAAATGCTTGCAGGTTTGCGGCAGCTGTTCAGACTAATGGTCGTCGGGTCGAAATGATAGAAAAAAACACGATAGAGACGCAACTTCTACCATTAGTAGGCTACTGGACGAGGACAGTAGGAGGCGGAAAATTGCCGATGCATATCTACTATTTCCGGGATGGGGTATCTGAAGGCCAATACAGTCATGTACTTAGCAAAGAAGTACAGTCTATGAAGGATCTTTTTGTGAGAAAGTGGGGACCAAGCGCCGCAGCGGTAAGATATTATGTTGTGATCAGCCTAGTTTCTAACTACTTTATAGATCAGATGGACTGTTACAATATGTACCAAGCGTCACCATCTTCGATTTTTTCCTAAGGAAAATGACAGACAATCCGCTGATCGCAATAATAACTCTCTTCCTGGTACATTGGTGGAACGAGATATAACCCATCCCTTTGAGTATGACTTTTATCTATCTTCTCACGCAGCAATACAAGGTACGGCCCGGCCAGTGCATTACCACGTAATTTTAGATGAAGCACGTTGTCCACCGAACGAATTTCATAAGATGATTTATAATATGTGCTATCAATATATGCGCTCCACCACGCCAGTCTCACTAAGTAAGTATAATGCACTTGGCTGAGGTGAAGCTAATGGAGATCAAGTTCCTGCCGTATACTATGCCCACTTAGCTTCTAACCGGGCTCGAGCTCATGAAGATACTTGTGCGTCTGAGGGACCTCGGGGAGGTCAAAAGTTTGAGGAGCGTCGACAAGATGCTGCCATCGAAGCTCCATCTTCGATTACCGATTCATCAAATGAGGAGATTAGGCCTCTGGCTCCTCTAGGCTCACCAAAAAATTTAGACGCAATGATCAAGATTCGTACCAGCATGTGGTATATTTAGTAATCAAATTTACTGCTAGTCAAACTTGTATTTCATTTCAAAAATTACACACTCAGATTTCCTCTTTCTAACTCGTAGGAAGCATATTCAAACTGTCAAAAAATACATGTATTAAGATAACGTCTTTTAAATCACTTAGAAATTGATGTCTAAAGCTCAGTTGAGAACTCCATTTTTTAATGATAAATTCATAAGTCTATAGCGAATAAAGTTACCAAAGACGCAAAGATAGTTTACGACTTGACTTGATCTTGACTTTAAATAAGTATTATATCGAAGCCGAAATTGGTGACTGTTTGGTATTACTAAAGTATTTTTGTATCAGTCTGGTCAAAAGCACTGTTAACAATTGTTGATCGTGGTTATGAATAGCTCAAGAGCTTAGTAATAATCAACAGAGTGACGAGTAGATAAATCGCAGAATATATAGATTATTAGAAGATTGGGCTCTTGAATTAGCTATTTACCTTATAATTTGTTATTGGGTTTTCAAGCGGAGAGAAGAAAGTTGACTATATGTTATGCCGAGCTTTTGAGGGAGTATGTGATCTTAATGCTTAAGTGCTTTGTAACCGATCGAGAACTTGCTCTCATTGACACTTTGAACGAGCTTTTTCCCGAATCAAACTATATTCTTTGCCGCTGGTGCATCAGTATGAACGTTGTTGCTAAGACGAAGAGGCACTTCAAGGACCAAGACAATTTTGACAAATTTTACATTGCTTGGAATACACTTATGAATTCCGAGAACCTTGAAGCTTATAATTCTAACTTGTTAGAATAAAGGAAACATAAGTCATCAGCGGTTAAGTATGTTGAGAATACGTGGCTGATTTGGAGAGAGAAAGTCGTAAGTGCTCAAACTAATATTGTTTCTTTACTAACCTTTTAGGTTTCTTTCTGGGTGAATAAGACACCAAAAGTTGGCAACACAACCACCTCGCGGGTCGGATGGTGTAGTGGTGCATCGTCCAGGCCGTTCTCCGAAGTAAATTCTGGGTATCCTGAACACATGCCTCCGTTTGAGACAGGAGAAAGCTGGTTCGAATTCCGCAAGTCCTACAAGCCACACTTCTCGCAGTGTCGCTGTTCTCGTAGAGTGACGAAGGCATGCTCAGATAACTAGAGGTTTTTCCCGCTTTTTTCCTCTAGTGGGTATTCACGGAAGAGGTTACATGTCGCAAGACGGTAACTTCGAGAGGTATCTGCAAATGAAGTCTGAGTATGAGTGTTTCAACGTCAAACTGAGTCATTCTATGAAACACAAGACTTCCGTCGTCATCAGTGTCATAGCCTAAAGGCTGCATACACGAAAAATGATGTATAAAAAAAAACCACCTCGCGGAATGAATCCAGTCATGCAGCAATCAAGACATGCACGTATTCGACGCCCTTTGTCAATTACGGGAAGACCAACAGTGAATAAAACTGCGTTACGCAATCAAGATTCAGCTTTTTCGTTAGAACGACACACTTTTATAAGAGATCAATTCAGAATCCCTATGTCGTTACATAAGTCATGTGATTTTTTTTTTGATTTCTTATACCCGATCTGGCGCCACAGAGGCCCACGCAGGTGTCGACTTCAGTCAGATACAATGATGATGTAGTTGTTGTTACGGTTCCGCCGTGTTTTGAGCTTAGGCGAGTAATTACCTAAGCGATCAGGGAAGGGAGATCTGAAGGGGATTAAGGTCAGCGCCACCATGATCTATTCATGGCCCAACACCATCAGATGGCAAACAATGACTTGGACTGATAGCTTTGACATTATCAAATGTCAAAGATAACTTTGAGAGAGACATCAATAGTGCCAC
>JAATOF010005755.1:0-12231 GCA_013170925.1 Podosphaera leucotricha
GGGTTGCAGGTTTTTCGAGATTTTTTCCCGCGTACACAGTTCCCATTGCTGCTCTTTTTATTTTTTATTGAGCAGGAGGTTCCGTACAAAAGGTGGTTGAATTCTACGGGTAATCACTGAGCCAAATGGCTACCCGTCATGGGTCAATGTATCTGTGATCTTAGATTCGTGGCAAAAGGGGATAGGAGCACTGTAAAAGGTGTGGCCTGGGTCAGAGAGGAGCCCTAGTGTTATAACAGTCTTGGACTCAAAATAGCACGAATAAATCAATCAAATCAATCAATTTCGGTGATTTTCCATTATCGTTTCAGGGGGCCCATCATATTAATGATTGAATTTGGAAAAATAGCGTAAAAGTTGCAAATTGAGGTAATCTTACTGGTTAGCGCGAAATTCAGTAATTTACGCGGTTTAGCTACGTAGTGGACGCAGGTTAGAAGTTTTTAGTTGTGATCTCGCAGGCTTCGATCCCGAGTATTTACTTGGGAGCTTCGGAAATCTTCCATCAAATTCCAACCTCTTTATGTTGAGACCTGAGCCGTTGGAATCGTCCGAAATTGAAATTGTTTAAAAATTTAAGTTTGAAGAACATTTGATGGGATGAATTTTTAATTCGATTAAATATAGCCTTAAGGTCGTTACATAATTAACGATATCTGTTCAGCTGTATATCTACTTGATATATAGAAGATTCATACCTGGATAGCGTTTGTGGCATCTCTCAATGGCTGGCTGCCTAGCCTTAACCTTAATAAATAACTATCTAAGAAAATCCGTTCACAAAATACTTAGTGTCATTAATTGTTTGCGGTGGCGTTTTGTCGGGAAATGGTAAATGTTTGTATTATATCATGTAGAAGTAATTGATAAGTAGGATTGCATGGTTTTTAGTATGTGTGCAGTTCAAATCAATTAATTCTTTTAATAGGCAGACAGGGGCCGCTCACTAGTAGCACCCTAAGTAATCCTTCCTGATTCGTTGAAGGATAATTCGCAACTCCACGCTGTACTTTAGTAAGAACGTTAACAGCCCTGTACTGCTCAAACTTGCTCATTTACCAACCTCTATGGCGTCGAACGCACTAAATCGTATCGCAGCTCGTGTGCATCGTTCCGCATGTCTCCGCGCTAATGGAATCGTCTACGCCAGTCCAGTCGTGATATCATCCACTGGCCGCCTCCCCAACTTTAGTACTACCACATTTCGTCTATCGGATCATGAAGAAACCTTTGAAGAATTCTCCGCTAGGTATGTGTCATGGTTAAAGATAGACAGAGCTTGTCTTTAGAGATGAAAGCTCACAAGAATACCATACGAAATATGTTTTCAACTGGCTACGTTTAGGTACTGACATGAAATATGTGGCAAGGTTCGAAAAAGAATTTGAAAATGTAAAAGACGTCTTCGACCTTCAGGTATGTTGTCGAGAAATAACGCCTTGCCCGACTAGTAAACATTCAGATCACTGATGTCTTTCGCTTATCAGCGCAACCTCAACAACGCATTTGCATACGACCTTGTACCGTCGCCTTCCGTCATTGTTGCTGCCTTGAAAGCAGCAAGGAGAGTAAACGATTTTCCTACTGCAGTTCGGATTTTTGAGGGCAAGTAATCTGCATTCACCTGAATTGGACCAGGCCCAGAATTCAATTAGAAATTGGGACTAATACATTTGCTTAGGTATAAAAGCAAAAGTTGAGAATGAAGGGCAATATCAACAATATCTCGAAGAGCTGAAGTCCTTGCGAGAAGAATTGAGTATCCCTCTGAAAGAAGATCTCTATCCGACAAAGTAATTGACACGATTTGCGCTGAGGTCAACAAAACATCAGTCAATATCGAGGCTAACTTTACCATTGTATAACATGCAATATGAAATCAGAGCGCCGTGGGATTCTCAATTATTAGAATTACATCCATGTCGCATGTAACAACTTTCGGCAGTGAGGTTTTTATGTGGAAACCAAATGTTTTTCCCTCTAGACTATGATCTTCGGTCTCACTTTTACCTGGCTTACAACAATTATAAACTCTGCTGATTTATCAGAACAGAATTCATCTCATGTCTCCCGCTATTTTAAATAAGATTGTTAACCTTCGCAAGTTCAGCGACACGTACGGGAGAGAATCCTATCTGTAATCGGTATTGTTAATAATAGGCTCCCAAGCCTGTGGGCAACGGGTGGACTGCGCCGCTATGTATATGATTATTCCAAGATTTTTCTCGTTTGTCGTAGAACACAACACAAATTCTCTTGGATCAGGTATCCATAAAATATAATATGCCCCAACATCTCATTCTAATGATTAGGTATTTATTAAATTATTGGTATATGTATAATGTATCAGTGAACTGAGATTATTCGATATATTCGGATATAAATTCTCGTTCTAATCTCGCAAACTATGAAACCGTACTTTCAGTATGATGACAACTATGACGACATAAAAATTTTCATAACCCTAACCTATCACTATCGGTGCGCTAACTCTGTTGTGACCTCCTCGGCTGATAGAATGCGTGCGAAAGTTATGTGAGGTGGATGTAGGCGGGGAGACGATAGATAGAGAATATGAAATCTTTATCATGGAGGCATATTCCCAACTTGTTTAAGGCAATATATACATGTATTTATGAGTTTAGCCTTATCTCTTAGCCAGCCTAGCTCAGGTTTAGGAGTATAGAATGGAAGCATTTGCGGTACGTCGTTAACATCAAGTTTGTTTAGGCCTCACATTCAATTTTGTCGATTGGTTGGCAAGATCTTAAACAACACTAACTTCCTTGCTTCTAGGATGTCGCGATTGTTACAGGTGCAAGGCGTATCCTACCAGATATCGAGCGGCTTATTGAAAAGCCCAGTTCCCAATACGAAGTTTTAGAATCTGACCAGGAGTCAGTTATAAATCATTATTCTGTTTTGAAATATCCTAATCAATTTTAGGGACAAAAATATGTGTTTGTCCCAAGATGCACAAAAGCCTAAGGTTTTGGATGAGAAGAAAAGAACGTGGTCTGAGTTGTTGCTTTACTTTTCTCTCATTCAAGGAATACTGAACTTCTCACTAGGGAATTTGGGAATCGATACAGCATGAAGGCAACACCAGGTCCAGATTATGGGTAAAGTTCTAATCATAATAAAAAGCACACTAGTATTAAGCTAACTATCTTCCTTTAGTCCAATTCCTCGACCAAAGCGTCCAGGTGGAGGCCCAACGCCCATAAATAGACTCAAAAATAATGATAGAGGCATCCATCCATATAAGTTGACCACATCCAACAGAAAAACTCAGTCTTCTTATCCATTGGAGAATAGTTTTAGGCGGAATGATCAACAAAAAAAGAGACGCAAAGTCATTTTAGACAGCTCCAGTCATCCCTTCATCGATTTGGAACGAGCTTCCGAAAGAACAAACTCACCAAGTCGAGAGCCAACACATCCCCCAAGGCTAAATATTTGTCAAAGTAAAAACCTTAATGATCCAGTACCAGAGTTCTCAAAAATGGATGAACTTGTGAGATTTAACAAAAGACTTAGGAAAAAAAATAGCTATATCTCAGAAGCTCGGCCATCTAAACTACAAAAAAGTAAAAGCCATGGAATAGAATCAGATTCGGAAAAAAAGAAATATTTTCTTTATATTGGTGATGATCCCACTGATCCAATTGAAGATGAAGATGAGGATAAAGATATTGAAATAATATCTTCTGCTACCAACTCAAACGACAAGCTTGAAGACTCCAAAAAATGGCACGAAAATTCAATCTCAGAGGTATCTAATTTTGAGTCACACAAAAAAAGAGAACTGGGACCTGTATTCTCGCCTCATTTTAAAAAGAACAAGACCTGTGAAGCCGACGAAAGCTTTGACGAAATATCCGTATCTCACTTTAAAAAAGATATTACTATCAAGAAAGCTATTAATCATTCCCCAAATGGAAATAGTCAGATTGAAAAGGCATTGAGTAAATTAAACTGTGCCGTTACACCTTCTCAGTCCAACGATTCAGAACTGCGCTTAGATGAAGATATCCGGACGAAAAGATCCGAGATACCTCCGACGAAATTTTTCAGTTCAAGCTCAAGAAATCAAAGAAGCCCTCCACAAGTGCAGAAATTTCCTATCTTACAAGTATTCTGTTGCAGCAGAGTTTGGCTCTTACCAGACAAAGAAAAACTAGACTGTGAAAAGATTTGGACGCTTCAGATGAACTGCACCGCAAAGTCCTTAACAATATGCGATGACACCAATATGCCTGTTCCTGACCTCGAGCTTGGACGAGTAAACAGTATACTTTGCTCCGAAAGAAATGAAAAAATTTTGATTTCCAAGCCTTCGTCAACTCAAAGTTCAAACGGGTCGCATAGAATTTACCTAGAACTAAAAAATTCGGAAGGATGCCAGCGTTTTCTAAAAAAACTCAAAAAGTATGATCCCAGCGTCAAGATAAGATATAAAAATGAAACGTAGGTACAAACTCTTTATTTTGAAATAAAACTTGACAGATATTACAGCTACTTCGAAAAGATTTTTGAAAATTGGCTGAAATCGGCAAAAGAAGCAACAGAGTCAAGTGAATTGAAGAAATCTCCTTCATCTCCTGTAATGAAGGAAATATTTCAAATATCATCAGTTGATTCAGAGACTAGTAAAACAAATGATGATAATCAAAGCAAAACCTTAGTTCAAGAATCCAACTCCAATAGACTTATGGGTATCGCAAAATCAATGAAAACCCGCTCCCAATCAAAATCTAGTGATAACTTAGATGCGTCTACAGCTACCTCCATTCGCTCGTCACCTCAACGCTCCACTAAATGTAGCCACATCTCTGAGGATTTATGGCCTTCTTTGAGATCAACTCGTACCCGCTCATGTAGAAGCATTTCCGTCAATACCAACAGTCTAAAAACAAGCCCACCACAGTTCAAAAAATGGACGAAGCTCAATCCAACTTGGACTGAACAGTGGCATGTCAGTATAGTTTATCCTCGAGAAGGTAAAAACCAGGCTACTGTTGATAAAGCCGATATTGAAAGATTAGATGAAGGCGAATTTATCAATGACAACCTTGTGATGTTTTATCTTCGTTGGCTTCAAAATAAAATAGAACAAGAATCCCCTGAAACCAGCAAACGTATCTATTTTCATAATACTTTCTTCTATGAAAGGCTTACTAAAGATGCTCAAGGAAAAACAGGATTTAACTACGAAAACGTCAGCCGTTGGACCGCTAAAGTTAAATTACTCGAATATGATTATATCGTCGTCCCTATCAATGAAAACCTACATTGGTACGTTGCTATTATCTGCAATGCTCCCAAGCTTCTCGAAAAAAACGAGATATCAAATCTTTCAATATGTTCTGACAAGATGGAAGATACCAATATTGAAACTTCTAAGGATATAAAATATATAGAAAACTCGACATCAATTATCGAAGATCTAGATGTGCATTCTTCTGGGCTTGAAGTTAACATGAAAATGAAGGAGATGTCTCTCAATCAACAAAATGAGGAGAAAGTTGATAGTGAAACTGATCCAGTTCTGCTTGAGAATTCCGATGTCGAATCATCTTCAATTTCTGAATCAGTGAAAAAAAATCGAAGAAAATCTCAGCAGCTTAGGCAAACTTCTCACAAGTATGATATTCTTCATCCTCGGCAAACTCCTTCTAAACATGATGTTTCTCAACCACGAATTATAACTCTTGATAGTTTTGGGCATGCTCATTCATTAACGTGTACGAACCTTAAGAAATATTTGCTCAAGGAGATAGAAACAAAACTTAATTTAACAATTGAAGATCCTGGAAATCTTGGGAAAACGGCCAAGAACTTACCTCTTCAAGACAATTACTGTGACTGTGGCCTTTTTGTTTTGGGATATATCCAGATATTCCTCAACAAGCCAGATAAATTTATATCCCATCTTCTTCAGAATAACTTTCCTGATGATACAAGATGGTTAAAACCGTCGGAAATGCGTGCCAAAATTCGCACTTTACTTCTTAGTCTCCAAGAAGAATATCTAGGAGCTGAAAAACTAAGAACTGAAAAGTTAAAAAATGGGATTTAGCCCTGAAATTTGACCAAGCTGCTTGAAAATCTCGCAAGACAAGTTATTTTCAGATTTTAATAAGAAAATTTGCGTCATAATGAGTTGTTATTCTCTCACTCACTGAGAATTAGGATCTCACTCTATCTAAGCTATAGATTGGTAGGCGTTAATGACTACCACATCTCTTGCAGAAGCGAGCTTATATAAAAATCACCTAATACCAAAAGTTTAAATAAATTTGCTGATCGAATCTTTTATTTTTATTATAAAATCGACCCCAACTGGCGTCTTTTCAAGCATGACTTGTATAAATATTTAAAATGTAAACTCCAGCAGCAAGGGAATTAGTATCGGACTTTTCTCTATCTAGCGTCTTCTACTCTGAGCACGAAAATATGGCGAACTTCGGCCTCTAATGAACTTAACTAGTATCAAAAATTCAGTCAAAGCTATGCCGAGGCTACTTCAATAAATTATGCACACAATAATGGCTGCACACCTAGACATTTGAACTTTGAATTCAGGATCAAAGCCAGAATCTGGCTCTACAATACTCTCTGACTTGCTTCTTTGTGTTAACTAGCTTAAAGTAGGACTAGACAAGTATCTAGTTCTCTGTGTCTTTCTTAAGGCGATCCCAAGTAGCTAGACGAGTCTCATCAGGAACATAAATCTAAAACTAACATGTAGTTGAATGGTGTCATAGTGCACCGTCTGGATCGTTCTCCTATCTCAAGTCTGAGTTTCCTGAATATTTATCCGGCTTGAAATCCGAGTTCACTGGTTAGAACCAGAAAGATCCACCAGCCACACTCACTCGCAATGGTCACGTATCATATGAATAATATAGGCTTATTTGAGGACGATAAGCTTTCCGCGCTGGTTTATTTGATACGGTTAAGGTGGAATTAGCGAGACAGTGCAAACTTGTGGGGTTTCTGCAGATTTTCCAGGTATGAATTTTCCAAATGTCAAACTTAGTTATTCAGTAGGAAACACATCTTTTATCATCCATGTCCTAGCCATGAGGCTATATAGACAAAAATGACTATGGGAAAGCTAATAGTGCAAAACAAGAGCGGAGGCTTAGCTACGCAGGAGATTTCACCGATATCTTCTCTTTAACCTCAGAATTGTAGATTTGCTATGTACCGATCCGCCATGCAGCCGCCATAACTTCTCTCCTTTAAGTGGATATGAATTAGCGTAGCTCCGATTCGCAGAAGATCGAATGTCTGAGATTATCCCTATAACTTCGACAGTCACTGAACCTACTTTAAGAGACCATTTGTGGCACGTTGCATATTCTTAAATTTTGGGTTAATTTCCAGATGTACGCCACAGATTAATGATTATATACGGTATTAATATAGAGATTCATGTTGGGCGTCGGTTAGAGTTTTGTTGTGACCATACGATTTACTGATAGTTTAACTGATTTAGTGGTCGTTGTCCCGGGGTTAGTGGTGAGGGATCAATACTAAATACAGGGCATATATGTCGAATAAAACTTGCTCTCTATGAGGTCCTCGCTACAGCTGTAAACTGAGCTTTGAGAGTAAAATCGTGGTTTTTGGCCGAGCAATCGGGGGCTTTTACTTAGTCATTTCGCCAGGCATAACCAAATGTGATTAATTATTGGTAAGATAATGGTCTTGTAGATAGATTTTCTGAAGAAATATCTAGGACATTAATTCCGATCCTGGTTAGAACGTCATAGTACTTGCGATACAAAAAATGTAGATCTACTGTAAAACTGAGGTTCGATGAATACAATTTGGATTTATCTGTGCACAGACAGGCCCTGTAACAGTTCTAATGCCGTCGAACCTTCCAATCGATGCCATCCTACCACCACACATATATTAATTCAGCGTAATTTGCACGTTCTACAAGTGTTTTTATTTTACTCACAGAGTATACATGTATATAATAAGAGCAGCCTGAAGAACTCATCCTTATGATTTGTCGTTAGCGAAGAAACACATCCTAGTCATGTGAACTAAGCTCACTACGTGTATTAATTTCTAGACTAATTGTAAATACAGACATGAGAATTTTATCTATCTCGACCGTAAAGAGCTAGACTTTGTATGGAATGACGTTGTAAGGTAATATTTACACCGCTTTCCGTATTAGTATATATATGTATATGTTAAGAGATTACGCCAAGGTAATTTGTTTCTTGCAATCCCCGATGCTCCATGACGAATAATGACCATCATGGGTACTGACTGTGAGTCGATTGAATGCATAACGCTAATGATCACCCCTTGAAAGTATAGCACTGGAATCATTTATTACGACTCCCTCGAATTTCATGTCATTAAAACTCCCGCCGTTAACTTGTGATTCCGACCTAACCGCGCCAGCATTTCCAAGTCATTTCCGGGCCGAACATACGGGTAGCAATGAGCAATGACCCAGATCCCGATGTTCCCAACACGAAAGGAAGTGGGAACGAATGTTCGTATACGACGACATCGCGAAGAATCCCTCATGGATCGTCCTGGCCGCTTAAGCGACCTTGCAGAGGTTCAGCGTGTGCTGGTAATTCGAACACGTACGTAGACTTCACTTATGCGGGGAACTCTTTGCAATGAAGGGCGTAGTAAAGGACACAGTCGAGAAGAAAGTGCAGTTCTTAGTTCCTGTTACCCCTGCCTCGCTCGGGTGAAGAGCGGGGGGAAGGGTTGTTTGTTGCAAAGGAGATCATTCCATTGATCGAGAAGCAATTATAAGCAATCGACAGAGCTGAAGAGAAAAAATTACGCCCTTGAGATAAACAATGTTCGAATCTATTTTCCCGCCAACCTCAACTTGCTATCCGCAATTGTCCAGAATACTTATATTCTTCAAAGATTGAGTAAAAAACAGGCTCTATGAAGTACTGGGGTTATGAAGAGTACAAGTGATTTTCCAGTGTAAAATTTTTGCTCGAGACATTATGCATTAATAGTGGTAATATTGAAGATATACCCACCACTTTTAATCAAAAACGATACTATTCGATTTTATTTACAGGGAATTGTTAATGCATTATTTTACCAGGCAACAGATCAGAGTGCATTACAAAGCAAAATTGTGCCTAAATTGGATTCTGAAGACCGGATACAAGACCAGCCGTCATGAGGAGATGTAGTCACAGGTTATGGTCTCTAAACAAATTAATCAGAGGTCCATTATTACAGTAATTTGCAAATACATCTCGATCGATGGTGAACGTGAAAGCAAAGATATATAACCAGAATGGCTCGCCCAATTTAAGCACATCTTTTCCCATACATGTACGCTCATACATGCTCTTGCTGAAATTGCTGAAATGAGTCTACCTGTTATCATTATCGGCGCAGGTCCTACCGGATTAATGCTCGCCCTTGAGCTTTCTCGCTTACAAATTCCATTCCGTATCTTTGATGCTCAGTCCAATGCCAAGCCACCTCACCAATCTCGAGCTTTAAGCGTACATCCACGTACATTCGAGTTGCTTGTTCGCCATGGAATAGCGCAGCATCTTGCTGATGCTGGATCTCCTATGCATTCTATGCGGCTCTATGCGAGACGGCGTTTATGTGTCGAAATAGCTTTTCCTGGAAATCGAATGTCCGATACTGCATTTCCACACACATACTTTGTTAATCAATCGGAAACTGAAGAGATTTTTGCAAAACGGTTGCAAGAATATGGCGGAGTTATCGAATGGGGTATGAGAGCGCATAGCGTAGTGGCAAGTGAAGATGGAAAAGGGGTCTTGGTTATATTCAGAAGAGAAGATGGAACAGAGGAGCAAGTCAAATGCCAGTATGTAGTCGGCTGTGATGGAGCTCACAGTACAGTACGCAAGTCAGCCGGGATAAAGTTCGAAGGCAGTGCATATCCCCAAGATTTTATCCTCACTGATGCACGAGTCGAGTGGGAACACAAACACAGTACTCAACTTTTTATTGGGAAAGAGGGCTATTTAGCATTTTTCCCACTGAAAGAGGTGGGCTACTATCGAATTGTCTGCCGACGCTCGCCTCATACCAAGGTCAAATCGAACTTTCCCCTACCCTTCTCTACCCAATCCATTCCCACACCAACCCTTTCCGACTTCGAAGATACAATTGCTGCACTTGTTCCTGGTATCACCCGATTACATGATGCCACCTGGTCATCATCATTTCGGATCCATCGCCGTATTGCGAGTACCTATCGTAGGGGCCGTATTTTTCTTGCCGGCGATGCGGCTCATATTCACGCTCCAGTTGGTGGGCAAGGCATGAATTCTGGAATCCAAGATGCCGTAAATCTGGGCTGGAAATTAGCACGCGTGTTGCAGTCCTCTGCTCCAGCCTCTCTTCTTGACTCATACGACGCTGAACGTCGCAAAGTTGGTCTTGCGATCCTTCACAGTACAGATCATGTAATTGATTTGCTTTCACTTTCTAATCCGCTATTGACTTGGATACGAGATGCTACTTTGAGGTGGGTGTCACCATTGGTCGGTGGCTCAGATAAGCGTGTCAGGCTCCTTTCCCAGCTTGGAATTCGCTATCGTAAAAGTCCTATTGTAAGTACAGCGGAAAGCTGGACCAGGAAGCTCAGGGGTGGAGATCGAGCGCCTGATGGATGGGTCATGAATCAGAAGGGACAAGTTCTGCCATTGCAAGAATTATGGAAGGAGCCAGTTGATCATCTGGTGTTTTTTGGCGGGACTCAAACTTCAGATCCTCGTGTAATTAACGATGCCCTGCGAGATGTGCAAGAATGGGCCAACCCAACTATCGTGATTTTAACCATTCACTGTCGGAAATTCCCAGGAAAGTCCTTGGTTGATGGGTTTCTCGACCTTGAGGGACGGGTTCACTCCCTTTACCAATTTAAGAAACCGGGTTATGTCTTTATTAGACCAGACGGTCATATTGGCTTCATCGGGACATTACTTTCTCTACATGAACTCAAGAGCTGGGTGCAGTCGCAACGAAGAGCTGTCAGTTGGAAGTCTTAACTCCATGATTACATGGGTAGATGGGTATAGGAAGAGGTGTTGGTCTGCTTGGGCGTTAGGCGATAGTTGAGTACACATATCATGTAATGATTTACGAGCATTTGAGTATAGGAAATGTGAACAGACAGGGTGGGAGTTCAGGTATCTTTGATGAGAATTCTGATTGAATAGGTCCCAGCTGGGAATACTCTCCAAGGCGTAAAATTCGGACCAAATCGGTACTTTTATAATGTCTTTGATGTGCTACCGACACAAAAATTAAATTTAGATGAAAACAAATACTTGCTCACCATTGAAAGGCGGAGATCTGTTTCTATGTGACCAAAAGAGGATAAGAGACTCTGATGACAAGAAGAGAACTAGTTCACATCAGTCCGGGCCACTGTCCACACATACTGAGGCGCGTACAGGGGTATGCTACGATACAATAATGGTCATAGCATCCGTCATCTGAACTATCCTCTATTCTAGACCAACTTTTACAATAATTATTTTGATACGACGGTAATAATTTCCCTACAGTTCAATGCATGTAGTTAGGAAGCTACTTTATTGATGTTATCATTAAATTCACCTGCCTCGATCTAAGACCTACGCCTACGAATAGGGTCAATGTTCGCGAATTTGAATTTGGGCTCGTTTGGACCCTTGTACGTTTCCCTGCCCTACTAGCCTCAACCTGTACCTCAAGTACTTCAATTTTTGGTTAAGCTGTTGATATGAGGCCGTCCTTCTCATCTGAGCACTTGAAAAACTCTCAAAAAAGTAGACGCCGTGTATGTGGAACAGTGTTCCCCTCAACCCTTTTCCTTGCGGTTGCCAAAAGCATCGGTGATGTTCAAATAGTAGTTTCTAACGTTTTGAAGTAAGAAACTCTTTGGAGAGCCTTACCGCAAAGCTCGGGGGAGATAATCGTATTTTCAAGATGTCACGGGCCTATGATCGGTTTTTTCACGATGACAGGCAACAACTCGATCTATTTCCATCCACTGATGATGTTATTACATGTAAAAACTGTTGAAATTTCACTGGAGGGAAAGAGAAATCCACAGGGTGATCAAGTGAAGAAGATAAAGTCACTTGAGATAAGTTGAGAAAGTATGTAAGTTAAGATAAGTTAAGAAAGAGATACATATCTAACAAGAGAATAGAGACTCTCTTATACAAGGTAAGAATA
>JAATOF010005767.1:0-14437 GCA_013170925.1 Podosphaera leucotricha
CACGCCAACTAAGCGAGAGTATGTAAATAAGTAGTTAGCACACGCAGAGAAAAGGAAGGGGAGGAGAATGAAAAGAACTTAACATTATCGTATACGTTTGAATTCCGAATTCTACCAACAGATACCTCTTGAAAAACCGAACATGCTTCAGATGCTAAATTGGATAGAAGGCGGATGACTAAATTTGAATGTAACAGTAGGTTTGGATTGAAATCATCTATCATGATTGCACGCTGGATCTTAAGCTGCGGTAAATAAATCATAAACTCTACAAAGACATACGAATAGGATCGGGCTCCTTAGTTTTCACCTATAGATATATTACAAGTCAACTCAGACGCCTTCTGAGATCTTTCACAACATCCAGGCATCCGGGATTTTAAAATTCGAGCAAATATTAGAGCATCAGGTGTACTACTCGCGGAAACTGGCAAATAAGAGTTCCTTGAGACGTCATGATAACTATCTTTTGTCTTCAACGTTACCGGCTTAAGGACTCTGGGACGGATTTCCACATGAGATATTTTGTTTGGCTGATATCCGCGCCTTGAAAATTTACACCCATACCTACGTCAAAGTTCCCACAAGAACCAGTAAAAAAGTGACGGTTGATGCAACTGGTTGTATAAACAATGCAGGCGTAAATCTATATGATGCTCTACTTGCTGAGCTTGACGGGACTGGCGTCACAGTGGCAAATCTTGTTAGGAACAGCTTCACCTGTACCAACTTCTAGTATCTAAGCTCATATTTTTTGCCTATAGCAATAAAACGGGTTACATGTACTATTCAGTACTGCCGTCGTCATTATCATCATCGTTATCATCAATATCATCTTTATCAAATTTAATAGAACTAGTCTGTTCGATGATTGCTTAGGTGGAACAGCCGCAGAATTATTTTCCTCTGTTTCGTCAGTACGGCATACATTTGAGGCGAGATCATTGGCTTTAAGTGACTCGTCGAAGACTGGCCACAGGTACTCATTGCATAAAATAAAAATTCTCAGGTGAAACCCCTTTTCATACCGGACTTCTCACACTGGCAGATTGCATAAATACAGAAATACAACCAGGCAGGTCAGCTATGCGATAAAAAACTCATCTTAGTTCATAAACCAAATGCTCCACAACCTATTCGGGCCGAGTTTTCAGGTGAGTTAGTTGAATATTCAGGAATCTTTTTTTTGGAAGCGAAAAGGGACCCTGTTTATTTGTGAAAGAAGAATGGGAGTATATCATCTCAAGCCTAAACTCTAAGAATTGTACCTCTAATGCATAGTATGGTCACTTTGGAACCATGATTTCAGTCATGCAGGATAACGCCCCTTCGCAAAAAGTAGCCCGAACAATAGTAGAGCTCAGAAAAGAAGAAATCGCGCAAATCAATAACCGCTATTCTCTCCGGATCTTAACTTAATTGAAGCCGTATATGACCAGATGAAGATACGGATTTAAGCGTGGGTGAAGGAAGACAGCGGAACCCAGGATGAGCTACGCTTGGTGGTAAGAGAAGCTTGGGACAATGTATCGGAAAAGAAGCTTATAGGATTAATTAAGAAAATTCTAGCAAGATGTCAGGTAGTGCTGGATGCCGACAAAGAACATACTAGAGTTTGACAAATTTTTCATGCAAATAGTTATACAGTATGCAAAAAGACTGTCCACAAAATCAGCATGCTTCCAATCTAGGGCTTGCAACGATCGAACAACACCATAGAAATTCTCATAAATCGATATGAGTATCATCTGATTGTAACTACAGATTTTGAGTTGTAAGGATATCTGCAGAAAATAAGAAAATACAATAGCTCGAAGAAAATGACAAGCACCTTGCTGAAGACCCTGCGATGGCTACATTCAATACAATTTCGCTGGAGAAAAATTATGGGAAGAGTTTTTAGATGACTTCGCTGAATCTTCGACTACTGAACATTGGCAACGATGTGACAAGCTGATCACTCGGGCATTTAGAGACATGCTTCGATCTAGGGATGTGTATGTTATCAAAGAGAAAGGTGTTAACACAATCTACAAACGTCCGGCCGAGCTTGTAGGTAGTAGTCATTTTCCAAAGTGGGACAAGAGCGATCGCGAATACACGAGTTGCGCACCTCCTCTTCTAAAAATACAGCAACTAAAGATAACAGAAGACGATGCTAAATTTACAGAGCCGCACGACCCTCAATTATCTGAGCGAGCTAAAGAAAAATTACCAATGAAGCAAGAGTTCTATTCATAGTTTCAAGACTCAACACAAAATGAATGCGGTCAACAAGCGCAAGGTGAAAATAATAAGAACTGGGGAAGAATTTGGTTAGGAAATAATATCGAGTTGGGAGATAGAACTTCTGACGGACGAAATTATCCCACCAGTTATCCGCCCTCTAAACACCAAAAATTGCGAAATCTACTGTCTTGTTTTCCTCCCATATTGCCATATGGGAACTGTCCTTATACTATTTATACTAGAGAGATCGCAGTGTTAGAAAGTGGATATCCGGATAAGCTCAAATACCGAGGTGATGGAGATACCTTTGATTATAAACCTCAATTTTTTTAAGTCGCTGCAAGTAGGCAGCAATTCCTTTCGATGCGACTTCGTACGCTATTTTAGCTATGCTTGCCGATGTGCCACTGAATTTCTTTTAGGCACATGTCGATCAAACGCCGAACCCTTCCCTTGATAATTTTTGCTCCGCGATTAAAAATCACTTTGAAAGGTTTGAATATCGCTGAAACCAGCAAGATTCTAGGTATACCCTTAAAATCGATGATTTAATCAATTTTATCCCGAAAAATCGATTAGATGAAATTTGGATTACCATCAGGTCTAGCCAACAATGAGTTGATTTATCACAAGATACGCAGTGAATGTGAAGAGTATTCGGTTTTTATCAACGTCTGTGATGGATTATCAACTTCAGATTATGGCTTAGTGGGTTACCTACCAGCATCAGCAGCAAAATACGATCGGCGCCAGTTAAAACAAAAAAGAATCGAAGACACCTCTATCACTGATCGAAAATATAACGTTTGCCGCAGCAAAGCTCAGGTCGTGCTGATCGAAGAACTATCCAAAGCATGAAATTGACCTAGCATTTAGAATAATAAAAACGATACACCAGCAAGGCATTTCAAAAATACGTTCTCGAATGTGAAGAGAAGCCGTATCAAATCAAGATAACAAATGACTCAGATCTTAATCATTTATCTTCTGATGCGTCCGAGATATCTTGTAACGACCAGAAAACCTTATATGAGTTCCAACTCAGAGCAACTACTCCCTGGACATCAGTTTTCCGAAATTTTCTTCACTGCTGAAGCAAGCCTTGAAGGCCAAAAAGCAATCGAAGCTTTATGTAATAGTAAATTTAGACACAATATTATCAGGACATTTACCACTAGCCAAAATTTTAGCAAATTCGCGAAGAACGTCCTAAAGATCATCCAAACGATTCGTAGCTTGTTTCACCAAGGTACGGGGATCAGGTATTTCTTGGAATTATTGTAGATACTGGTGCGGCTGAATATTCAACTTGGTCTTAAACAATTTATAGCTCCAAAGAAATTACATGGCGAATTAGACTTCGATACATTAAAAATTTGTACTTTTAAACTCGGAAAAGGTACTGCAACATCAATGGGTGCGGCAACAGTCAAAATCCCAATCGGTCCTGTAGCCTTCTATATAGTTGAGCTTGACCTTCCATTCTTGTTAAGCCTAAATGATATGGACGATCGAGGAGCCTATTCCAATAACCTTAAAAATCTTTTATGTAGAAGAAACAATCAAAGTATAGGCAGGCTCACACTCTATTACACGCAAACGCAAATTCAGACACACTCTCCTGGTTTGGGGCCCTTCTTTTTCAACCTTTGTTACTGAAAGTTTGACGAAAGTCGCATTACGAAAATTACATCAACAATTCGGATACCCTTCGGTAGATCGTGTGTTTAGTTTGATTCGAAAATCGGGACATGAAGTTCATCGCAAGACTATTGAAAAATTGACAAAATATTGCCTATCATATCAAAAATATAGTGCTGTCCTTAAACGCTTTAAGTCAGTTCTGGCTGATATATTCTATATCTATGCGGAACCTGTTATTCATATTGTCGATGAGGCAACACGATTCAAAGCTGCTCAATGGCTCCCGAACATATCAACGCAGGCTGTGTGGAACTGCATTCGTCGCTGTTGGATTGATACGTACCTCGATTCATCAGACGTAATTAATTACTCATGATGCAGGTACACAATTTATTAGCCGTGAATTTAAACAATTAGCTGCTACGTAAAGTATTTTCACAGAATCTGTCGCGGAGGCACACAATGCAATTAAAATTATAGAACGTTATCACGGTCCACTCATACGTGCTTACCGTAAAATTAAAGAAGATTTATCCAACGCTACTGACATATCAAAACATATGATATTACCAATAGCAGTGAAAACAGTTATGATACTGCTGGGTCCGACGGCTTTGTTCCAATTTTTCTAGTGTTCGGGGCCTACCCCCGTATAACAAAACTGGACTTCCCCGCTCCAAATATGGTTGCTAGAGCAAAAGCCGTACAAATAGCTATGGAAGATGTAACTAGAATTCGCCTCAATTGTCAAGTTGCGCAAGCACTAAGAGAGTGTAACGGTCTGCGTACAGATGTTGTTCGAAAATTGCCCATAGATGCTCAAATTTGGGTCTAACGAGAAAAAAATAGATGACGGGGACCTGGAAATTATTGCATGTAGATGGGCGAAATATGCAATGTCCGACGTTCAACTTCGCAAAATAGTAATCAAGCCGTATTACAGCGCTGACAATGAGCTCAAAATTTGCGGTGAGCGAGATTTAAGTACCGTATGCCAGCAAATGGTGCAAGCAACTAGCGATAGAGGAGCTATGGAAAACAATGATGCTACCAGTATTGTATTGGATCACGTCAGCCATCACCAAAACCCGTCTCGTTATCGGCAACTCCCGCGAAGATATCAGTAGAGTTTTACAAACGCTTATACATTGTTTGTGGAAGTGTTAGAACAAGTGTTAGGAATTGTAAAGGGTTCAAAAAGAAATATCTCGAAGAACAAGGGTTACAATCCAAACACAAAAACACTTAAACACTGAATTGTTTAGAATATCGTTTTATCTTCAAAGATATGGGTTAAAGAGCGTCAAATTCTCTAAAGTTGGCCGCCCGAGCCAGTAAATGGTCAAATTTTTGGATTACGACTTGTTGACGGAGTCAAAAACATTACTGACACCCATATGAAAAATCACGACTTGTCGTAAAAGCATTTAATGATACCGAAAAGCAACAAATTTTAACCCAGTCTCTTACAATTCACTGGTAAGCCAAAGATTAATACTTTGCATCGGTGCTTCTCTTATTTTTAAGAATAATGAAACTAAATCCCACGAGATATATGACGTATACCGTATACCTACGCGATATAATTCATGCGTTTACTCAATCAAGAACGCATTAGTATGGCATATACATAAAGCACCGGATCGAAAAATTAAAAATGCGACTTTCAACATATGATTCTTGTCTGTTTATCACATCCTCCCAAGATGATGCATTCGGATTACTCGAATTGCAAACTGATGATACCTTAATTGTCTCAAACAGCAAGTTCACATATAGGAAAGAAAAATAAATAAAAGTTGCCAATATAACAATCAAACCTCGTGATAGCTTACGTTCTGAGGGACAACTAAGTTTCATCAGTCAAGTATTGAAATGTAGCCAAAGAAGCAAGGCGAAAATATCGAAGACATCGATTCCAATGATAAAGTTTAAAGCGCAAGTTATCGGGAATAGAGAGCTCGCGGTGCCTTCGTTGCAAGCGTTTGTCAACTGCAGCTCATTACCAATACCCCATAATCAAAGAAGTAAGACGACTCATCAAACGACTACATGTAGACTGGCATATTAAGAATAAAAACCATGGTATCTATTCAAAATTGGAAGCAGTATGGCTGATTGTAGATGGGGACGTCGCTGTGATATTTATTGGAAAGAGTTATTCTATAAAGTCTACAATCTACTGAAACAAACCCAACTCACGGGATTATGTTTCTCCGGTTCAGATCTATCTTATTACAAACGGCAGTGATCTGCTTGATTTCATAACAGTATCAAATTAATCAGCACAAATCTCAAATACGCTAAACTTTACGTGTTTATGGGTGGATCATTCGCAGGAATTAGGATTTTTTATCATCGCAAATAGGTTTTGTTATTGCTCTGGCCATTGTAATTAGTCAGTAATGGATGGTCAAAGCTTCCTATTAAAAGGAAATATCTTGCATTGGACCAGTATCAAATGCAAGCAAGCGTACTTGCGTCGAAACTGTCCTCTAATACTAGCAATAATATCATCAGTGGATTGAAATGGACGGGGCTATCGCCTATCGATGTAGCAAAAATGCTCAGGAGTCCTTTACTGCTCGACCACACAGATATATCCCCTCAATCAGCTAGTGAAGCATCCCAAGAGCACCTAGTCGCAAAATTTAATAAGAAATTAGCAAACAAAGCTTTAATGGTACTTTTGTTGACTTTATGGAAGAGTGATAAACTTTGGGGTTCAAATGGACCCATGTTTTTGGTTCGCGGACATTGCACCGATTCTTAGAGCTCAAATTGAGGCAGGTGACCATGTAAAAAGTATCAAATAAATGGACGACTCTTCGAATCTTGGATTATAAAAAATGACACGAAATGTGGTAGCCATCACGAGGCGGGCAAGAACTCGATTAAAGGATTTAGTAAAGCTGAAGAATCAATGTCTGATTAGATGTACGTGATTTGATATCATCTGTGCTACCCTATATATATATATATGTTGACCAACGTGTATTAATTAGTTTGGCTAGTTTGTGGTCACTTGATACGGATAGCACGCCACGTGATAAGTAGGCATTAAAAATTGACTAAGCCTATTAGAGCTAGCAACTCGATTTTGAAACAGCGAAGTTGCTCATATCCTATCCACCATATACCTAAAGGTATATATATTTTCAATTATTCTTGTACCTCGTTGCTTCAAAATTTTATGAGTATATTTGGGTAAATTGATCGATCAAACTTTATTCCGAAATTAATTGAAATATAAAACATAGTTATCTATTTAAGAAATGGCAGAATTTTGGCAAGCAAAAACCTGGAGCTTACATGAATCAGAGACCTTGAAAGAGTCGTATATTAATCATTCATTCTATGTACATTCCATTGTATACGTGTCTTGGAATACTGACAACAGTCTATAGATATCATCCTCGAAGAATCTTCCAATAGGTCTCTTTTTAATTCGACTAGTTAGGAACTTGGTTTGCGTGAAAGTATATTATAGTGGTATTTAGAAAGGTGAGAGTTGAGGAAGATGAAGGAATCTCATGTGCTAAGGGAAGTTGTCCATTGCCATGAATGCCATTGCCTCTTACATGGAATCTGTTCCTACTTCTCAATCTCTCTGCACGACGATTCCGAATAGGGCGACGAGGTAGGATGGATGATGTAGGAAGACAAATTTGGGCCATTCTACGAATTATCCACCAATGAGGGTGAAAATGATGTGGCCAGACAAAACATCGCTTTAAGGCGCATTGGACAACAGCATTGCTTGGAAGTACTTTGAGGGCGGTTTCTTCGTTCTGGAGAAATTTTTCGTGTATTGCGAGAGGAACCATCTCTATTACAAGCGATGAAGATACACGGTGTGTAATTATAATAAATAACCACTGCATAGCCGGCGTCAACCAGGTCACTATTGATCGGAGCTAAAACTTCCTAATGGTTTCGCTACGGGCACACCACGAATTAAATTCTGCGCTTAGTAAAACTGCCTAGGAGATTAATGGAATTTCTCAGCTATCAATATAGGAGTAAATACTGCCTAATTAGAAGTTCGAAATACGATGCGATCTATCAGCTTAGTCCCAGTTTTCCGAATTTTTGCCTGTTTATCTAGAGCCGCGTGAGCATTAATGTTTGAGAGAGATTTAGAGACCATCAGTTGCTGATTTACCAAATTTAAGAGGGAGGGTGAACCAAGGAAATCTTTGTTGGAGTTTTTTTGGTATAATTGTCAAGTTTAGTCCAATAAATTAATAGACATGTTAGTCCGCCAAAGACACCTCTTACTCAGATATTATGCCATTTCCTATGTCTCCTCTGCTTACCCAAGATTTCCCCCTGTTCTTCATAGCCTCTCAATGCCTCTAGCTTTGATCCGAGGCTTGAGAAAAATCGAAAGTCGTGACAAGATGTCAGAAGAGTCTTCGTGTAGGGTGATATCAGGAAATTGGTAGCTCGTCTTGTATCAGGCGGAGGTGCTCTAATGATAGTAAACACTGCTTAATTCTTACTATCGAGATGAGTCTGTTCTATATACATTTCTAGTTGATGTTGTAAATAGATCCGAGTGACTCTTGAAACATCAAACATGACTGACTCAACATTTTTCCAATATGTAGCCTAGCTAAAGTTTTCCAAACCAATACTATTTGGATCGGCTCAGCACAGTGTCTGACAAGTGTAGACCGCGGCGTGGCCAGGTCTAACCACCTAATACCGTTACAGACGGGGAGGGGCAAGTCAAGTAAGTAGCTTGCAAAAACGAAAAAAGTATTAATAATGCGGCTCTTTTACTTGAACCCGACGTAGTTGGCAAATATGGAATATGATGGGAATCTCTCTAATTAATAGGATTCCTTTCTTATCTAGCTGAAATTTACCTACAGAGAATCAATGATTATGGTACGTATGCGGCTAAAGTTGATCTGTCGTCTGTACCTTTCGTGTGGAATTTCCGGTATCCCCCTGTCTTAGTCATTGCTTTCACCCCAACCGTAAACTCCGAAAATTGCGATCAAATATATTTGTATAAACAGGAGGGTAAAGCTCAGTGAAAGAAAATGGCGCATTATAATCCGCCTTTGAGAAATAAATACGTGTATGTATGGGAAAACGATGATGTTACTCTAATCCGATGTCAATAAAAGCAGATTGCGACAGTTGTCATGGCAGCAAGTATGTTTACGTTTACAGATTCTTAGAGCTTTGTACAGGCATAGCCACAAGTCCGTAAACAGTTTACATGTAACAGTCTGATATGCTTTTGAACACTGGTCAAGTGTCTGTAGCTCTTTCATCGCTTGTCGGTTTGTCCCTCCGTTCATAATTCCCATTTGGCATAGAGACCAACGAATAGGCCATAGCTCTCGTGTTTACCATCATCCTTTTTCTTTCGGGGTATATACTACAGCAACAAACAGTACGCGACCTACGCGCTGCCCTCCAGCCACAAGTAATTCCACCCAAAACAACGGATGTTGACTTGCCGTGGTTACTGGCTGCAGGTACTCAGAAAGGCAGCAAATACTGGGAAGCCAGAGGACTAGTTGATGCGGTCCTCGGCGAAATCCTCGATGAAGAGCAGAAATTCAAAGAAAGTGCGCGAAACACCGAAAGTCAGGACACTGAGATGAAACAAAGTCCCAGAGGCACTACCAGACGGCAAAAGCAGAAACAGAGAGAAAGCTTACAAAGGCAGAGGGAAAGTTCACAACCATCGACAAAAAATCCTCAACATAGTCAAATTCAATTAAGTCGAGCGGCGCGGCGGAAGCTTATAAAATCTCAGATACTTTATGAAGAGGAAAAAGAAAGAAGTGAAGATGCACAGAAGGGCTATCGATGGCACTTCTGGTGAGGTGTGAAAGATATCAAACTATCTTATCATGGAAAAGTAGGATATTGACCAAAATTGCTCGCAACTACCTGACTGTTGAAAGCGTCATGAGTCACTGTAATTATTGTGAAGTTATTCTTTGTATATATACTATAGGGAAAGGCGCAATTAAATTACACAGTC
The DNA here is from genome assembly GCA_013170925.1 of Podosphaera leucotricha. NCBI lineage: Eukaryota > Fungi > Ascomycota > Leotiomycetes > Helotiales > Erysiphaceae > Podosphaera > Podosphaera leucotricha. Next base: position 9,887 of record JAATOF010005767.1, read on the forward strand.
GTCCAAATTTGCGGCGTGTCTGTTGACCCAAACTACATGTTTCTAAAGGTTTATGTTACACACTTTGACATAGACGATACCACATGAAGGATTTTTAAAGAGGAGAGGGTCCAATAGGTTAAGACTCTTTTCAAAAACGGATCTTAAATAATTGGATGGCGATACCCATCTCCTTTACGCATCTTGAATCAAATAATATGCAAAAAGCTTCTACTCTACAAGATGTAATTAGTTTATCTAGTCCACTGATGGCCTTTGACTTTAATAACTAAGATCGATAAACTTCAAACTCTGTGCATTCTTGAACGAAGTGCATTTGGAGAAAAATCTCAGCTCTTTGTCGAATATGCGACATGTGATATCTTGACTGGTCGTAGATATTAGGAATGTAATAATGTTTTGTCAAAGGTTGCCACTATATACACGACTGAATGCAGAGAACGATTACATGTTTACTGATTATTGTGTTCCAAATTAGATGAGAATGATATAACTCGATAATAACATTGGAGTATTTTCTCTCAACAACAGCAAAATTTAATTTCATGAGACGAAAACAGGGACTAATACTGAATGCAAAAGGAAGGGGTTTAGCGTACCCAAATATCACAGCTCTCTATTGACGATTGCGATTAGGAAAGTTTTTATATACCCTTGTGTATCAACTACTTCACTTTTGCCCCCTCCAATAAACCTCAAGAGTTGAATATCTACATGCTACAGCTATCTCCAAGATCTAATTTCGCGTTGATCTTTATCTAGAAACAATGGAAGAGTCGCCAGCCATCGCCAGTTTGGTGAATAAACTCACAAGGAATAATATAGAGTACGAAAAAGATAACGATTCTCTGGCTCAGACAAATGTGGGATTAGAAAAAAGGTTGGATGAAGTCCAAAATGAGAATAATTCGTTAAGAAGCATCAATAAACAGCAACAGGTTGAAATAAAATTACAAACAAATCAACTCAAGAATGTAGATGAAAAATACAAAAGCCTTGATGATGAGAACATTGGCTTAAAAGAATCACTGAAAGAACAGATAAAAAAACTGAGAGAAGAAAAAAAGTTCAACGCTATCCTCGAGAAGAAAATTAAAGAGATTGAACTTAAGCACAGAGATTTGGCAGTACTAGAAGCTGAGAATACTTCTCTCACACAGGAGAATAGTAAACTCATTAAAGCTAAAAAGGAGTATGAAGATACGATAGTCGGGAATTTAAGACACATCGAAGAATTAAAGGCATCAATCGAACAGCCGGCTGTCGTTGACACAAATTTAAAAGATGAAAACTCAATTCTTCGGAAGAGAAATAAAGATTTACTGCAGCAACTTAGAAAGCTCGAAGCTCGCGTCAAACAGAAACAACCCAATAAAGACATCAAGGAAACCTCAAGCCAAGACTCTGACGGTGGATTCTCTGAAAGTGAATCTGACATCTTTCTAGGCTTGAATGGGCATTTGCCTTTTGCGGCGGAGTTCTTCATAGATTCCGGCAATCTTTCTGAATCTGAGTCGACCGTAGACTCTGGATCAGAAGCACCTAAATCGACAAGTTTATTAACAGAAAAAAGCTTGGACTACGGACCACAGTCTGGATTAGGGTTGGATAATTATGCCCAACCCCAAGAAAAGACAGATATTGGCGAAGATCGACTCGACTTTTTAACAAAAGAGAATACAAAACTCAGAGACATGTTAGAACAAGATAAATGTGAGATAAATCAGCTTAAGCAGCGACTCAGGGGCTTGCAGGAAGTATCCGATAAAAGCAGAAGTGGGGAGATATCTAAACTCATTAATATTACTGATGACAACTCTTTCGACGACAATAACATACCAACCTCGAAAATGATAACTGCCGAAAAACCTGTGGATGAAATTCCCGACTGCCCGCTCAGCCATATTGCTCTAGAGTCTACGAAATCTCCGTCTTTCTCAGAGATAAATTCTGCAGTTGCAAATGACTCTAACAAATTAAACGCCAAACCTGGAACTGAATCTTTCACACCCCCCAGAATCATTTCAGTTTCTTCACTTACTGAGTCGCCGATACCCAATCAGATACCTTATTCCTTTTTTGCCGAGTTAAAATCCTGGAAATATACCATAATCCTTCTTATATTCCTGATGGAAATGATTTTATGCGTTTGTATTTGGATAGAGAGATGCATATGGCTTGTTTCAAGAAATCTGTCCTACTCACCACATGGTTACACTTACAGCTGGTCATATTATTTTTTCTCGGCAGAGACGGCTAGCCATATAGATATCTGGATAGCACGAGGAGTCGAGCTTATGGGCATTCAAATGAGGCATTTCCCTATGCCTTGTTAGAATACTTGAGAGTCTTAAATGAATTGCATCAATAATCATGGCGGAAAAAGTTAATGGATTGAGGTTTGGCTAGATAAAATTCGTCATTTAACCCAAGTAATTTTGCGCTCTTGGTCGCTTTCTCTCTTAAGAATACTAAAGTAGTTGCGCTGAACTCTTCTTATAAAATGTGAAGTACTTGAGGGTCTCGATCACCCTTGTCCTTTACTACTTGAAATATAGTTTCCGTGAAGAATGAGATACTTGCTCATCATACTAGCTAATCTCATAACTCAGTATTCTCAAAGTACTTTTTCTGTTGTAGCTTGGCCCCTTCCATTGTAAGCGGAAATGGGTAGCTTTAGACTGGAAACAAAGTCGAATGAATATTGTAATGCCATATTCATATTTGGTCTTGTAGAAAGTCGTCTCACAAATTGAGATGCCTCCACACTTATCCGACCAATCATATAGGCTAAGTCTAGAGAGGTTGCAACTTATGACCATTATAGGGAGGGTATAGTATTACAGTAACGATATTCTCTACGATAAGTTGTTATTGACACCGGCATTTCCTAATCAGTAGCAGAGTTTTTTCCTGTCAAATACCATTCAAAAACTTTTTGAAATATACTTTTTGCTGATTCCAAGATAGAATCTCCGTGACACGGCACCAAATTTGTAAAGTCCCAAGTCTCAATTATTCTAATGCTCTCGGTGAAGCTAGAGCGATCACGAACAAGACCATACCAAGTCATACGCTTCTGCCAGATGGCATTACCGGTGGTCGACTCGAGCTTCTTCACGACCTTTGAAAATACACCACCTGCTGGGTCTTCACGTGAGCGGGAGTATTGTTCGGTAGCAGGCAAGTTGAAAAGTAGATCGGCCACGATGAGTGTCTTGGTAGGCTTGTGCACGAAGACGAGTTCTCGATTAACGTGGCCATCCACGTATTCGTAGTCAAACTCGGCATCGAATTCCGGACTAACTCTTACCTCGCGCTTGTTGTGAGTGGTAAAAAGAGGGTTCCAGTCCAGAAGGGTGATGGCAGGGTCTGTCAGGTTGAGTGCGGTCCGCTTTTGAGCCAAGGGTTCCATGCCGATAACTCGCGCATGAGGATACGCCGAGGCCCAGGATGACAAAAAGATGTGGTGCTCTATATTCGGGGCGATCAGGTAGCCAACTGGATCCGGGTGACTGGTAAGGGAAGAAATTTTGGCTCTGACCGTTGGCGTAAGGGTCACTGGCGAGAAGACGGCAAGGATCCCAGTTGCTAGCTTGACTGCAAATTGTTAGTGAGAATTTCCTCACGCGAGAAGAGGGAAAATCGCCGATTGTTGCTCTGCCCCCGACTCTGAGCTTTCCGAATCGAGAGAATGGCACAGATAAGGTCGTAATCCCGGGAAGCAATTCACGAATCACCATGACTTCTTCTGGATTAACAGGTGTCAATGAACACTTGGTCATCTTGGTTCCGTCAATAGCTTTAAGAGATGAAATTAGGAAGTTTCGAGCTGACGGCAGGGGGACTCTGGTAGTCTTGTAGTGTTTAAGAAACGATTCAAGATTATGCTCCCATAAACATACACAAGTAGGAGATACCTGCAATTATACTCTCATATACAGGGTAGGACACGTCCATGTACAAGTATTAGGATTCTTCCTTTGGGCTCGGCTCTGATTACTAAGTCCGTTCTGCTCGTATCAAACGCAATAGTTAACAACTTTGCTAAATGCCAAATGTATTATTAGCCTTAGCCCTGATCAATTAGATCTCTATTATTCGTAGTTCACCCCGTCATGTTTATCGGGCGCAAAGCTTAAGATAAGTTCAAATGAAATCTGGGTATGAGTGTTCCAACGTCAAACTCCATCTTTCATCAGATTGTCGTCGCCTTCAGGCCGAATAATCACAGGATTTACTTACCCCCGCTCCTGCGATGACGCGTCCTGAATGTCTCTTTTTTTTTATTTTTTTTTTTTAAAAAAAAATCATTCTTGTGATTGCAGCCTTGAGGCTATGACACGAATGACGCTGGTACGGTACATGGAGCGATGACTCAACTTGATATGAGGGGAAGACATAACTCGAAGTCAGCTGCCTTACGGCCCTTTCAACCCTCAACCGTTTATGTCTGTCGTAGGAACGCATTTCAGCCACCCACGACTATCCAGCGTGCCTTCATCATCGTCACATACATGACCAGGCGAGAAATGTGGAAAGAGTCTTGCC
>JAATOF010005780.1:0-10138 GCA_013170925.1 Podosphaera leucotricha
TAGATATCCTTCATACGTCCTATGTCCCTAAGGGATAGTGGCCTGGCTCACATCAGACGATAAATAGTACACACACACACACACACCTCACCGGGCTCAGCCCGTAACAACCATAATATGTTGTAGATGAAAGGGCCATATCATGTCACGTACTAAACTTGCGCGTGTTGGCTTTGATGAATGGCGAACACGTAATTAGTGTAGATAAGCAGTCGTAACTATCACTCTAATACTTTAGTCCTCATTGCAAAGCTCCCGTCCCCTCTATAATCATACATGTTACAGAGGGACCTAATTTTAATCTGAGATTGGTTTAATTGCATCAGGAAAAATGAAGACTCAGCTACATGAAATAGTCCATCATTTATATATACTGTTTAGCATTTAGTTTGTACAAAAGTCTGTGTTTCGTCGTTTTTCATAGAATAAACTGACTTGTGATAGTACCGCAATTCAACATTTACTTATGTCACCACTAATTTTAAATTATGCATTTAAGTACTTTAAATTCTCTATAGAGAAAGATTATTGTAAGTTTTATCAATTAATTAGAGAGTGGCAGTTGTGGCGTAAACGACCTGAACGAATAATGATAAAGCAACTTATCGCAAAGTTAAGGGGACAAGTCTTGTTATGAGTGTCGTCTTCCACGGCCACAAAATCTCATCAACATACCTCCAATCCATTCAATTATTATAACACGCCAAAATACCTTGAGAAAGTTACCATTGGGAGGCTCCTTTCTGACAGAACGTTTAGAATTTGGAGTCACTGGACGCTCTGGAGATCGTATTTCTCGTCGATTGACAGATGACCGAAGATTGGGACGAGAATTTTCTTCGGAAAACCCAGAAGTTTTTGCGTTCTCATGAAATTTAAGGTCAGAAGATGTGTCTTTTGATTCATCTTCAGTATTTGCTGACTCTGGAGCATTATCTGGTGGTACCTCTTCCTCCTCATTTTCAGGATGCGATAAAGCATTCGCCGAATCAAGAGATTTACTTTTTTGACCCGGATGTTCTTTGTCATGTTTGCTTTTTGACTTTATATAACCCTCTTGAGACGATTTTTTCTTTAGTTCACCTTGAGGATTGAATTTATTTTCAGTAGAATCTTCTGATCCAGTACTTTCAGCTTCTTCCGTGATGGATACAAGGGCTGGAGGGTGCTCTTGGGCACTACCCACAGCTTGCAGAAGAGTTTGATTTGGGGCTAAGATCTGATCAACACGAATTTCGTCCTCAGGTAAACGAAGCTGAATCTCCAAAATTTTAGCCAGTATTGAGGCCCGATCTGTAGGGAAGATCTCTACAGAGGGGTCGTCAATTGTTTGATTCTCAAGCACTAGTGGTCTGGAATCAGCTGATACAACATTGGAGTTTTGTCGTGATTTTTTGCAGCTTTCATCTGGAATATTAATGCATTCATGGGGAAGAAGAGGTACTTGTTCATCAATGGGTGTGGCTTGATCCCATGATGGAAAGCCTAACAGGCTTTGATGCTGTATGATAAGTTAATCATGGCAATAACTAACTAGGAGAAGCTTACAATCCTGTCAATTTGTGGGTTCCAATCAGTCGTATTTTCAGTATTTTTTGTTTTACTCAAGGATACAAGATCCTCTGCTCCAGTCTTGAATTCATGACTTGTGTTCGAGTCATGTGACATATGATCCTTGTCGTTTGTATCCCCGGAGAAGTAGCCAAGGTTCACAGCATCGAGCACGCCAGTCACGTTTCCGTCAGGGAGCGGGAATGTCTTCGGACTGCGAATTAATTTTTCATTCCCAGTAGCAGGAGTCGGAGAGGGTTCTGCAGGAGTTTCTGAGACCATGCCATCGTTGATTGCATTCTTATTGTTATCGGAGCTTTCAGGTGGGTTGAGGGTGAGGACCTCTGATAGAATTTTGTTTGATTTCTCCTCAATCTCTTGGTTTTCAGACTTATCTAGTTTGGACTCGGTGGCTGTTAATGCTTTATTTTGCTGAGCTAGATGATGTGAGTTATTCGTTTCGATCGGAACCCCTGCAAACTTTTTTCGTTCCTCGGCTATGAACTTGGTCAATCTTCTTTCTTCCCAGACTTCATTGACATCATCTCCCTCCTTCACTTTTTCCTTCCAAGATCCTTCACCAAGACCAGTTTGAAGCAAATTATTTCGATTTCCAACATCGTCAGTCACTATTATAGAAAATGATTAGTACTGATGCTTATATTAAAATTTTGGTTGCAATGTGTAGATCCCCTACCAGTAGGCTCGTCCTCGTTCAGAACCCACCATTGACCCTCACCAATACGAAACTTATATTGATGATCTTCTCCCGTACGTATCCTAAGCTTGATGCTAAACTTATATTCGCAAGATGATTCATCTTTGATAGCATTCATCTCAATCGGTTGCCATTCCGAATCAGCAAAGGTACCGGCTATGAAGACCGGTGGTTTTGTATCTGAATTCGAGTATTCAATACGATAGATCCCTATAGAGGCTTCCTCATCCTTTGACGTAAGATGTTGCATTTTGAGTCCTACTATATAATAATAAGTTCCTTCGACGAGGTATGTCTAAGTATTTTAGGGCAGAAGTGCAGGATTTTAGTAGGATGGAGATTGACGATAAAAATTCAGAGCTAATGATTTCTAAATATTTGGATTGCTAATAAAGAAAGAGCGATCTTGTCTCTCAAGATTAGCTTAGCATATCACTGTTCTCTGATCAGGCATGATGAAAATTGAAAGGACAAATAACAATGTATTAGGGTGGATGATAATTCATCAACAATATAATAATATGTGGTCGCTGGCAAGTACAGACAAGTTCTCTGTAAAAAACGAGCCAAAACAGCTTATGACCAAAGACAAGACCTGAATATGAGGAATAATCACTCACAAGGTTCTCTTTCACGTGTGTAAGACCTCTTAATACATGGACTCTTACCTCGAAGCAGATGATAAAAAATAAATCATGTGTATGAAATGGGAGGGAGGGTTTTAAGGAATGTTAAAGCTCGAAATAAAGTAAACAGCTGTTTTAGAAAGCTCTTGCTGCATTGATATTAAGTTATAACTTGGTAAATGGAAATGGCTGGCCAACTTTGGTACCATGGTTCGGTGCTTGGTTGAACGGGGCTCTCCCTGATTTGTCCTGAAGGAGGCACATGTTATTTTGATTTTATGATCTATAGATATGACAATGACATTCAATCACAAGGCATTAAGTAGATTATTCATTTTATGGATCATTTATACACGTTTACACTTATCTTCAAATACATATATATATATATATATGTGATTGCATGTACTCAATGTAAACTTTATGAGTCTTGCTACAACTAGAACAGAGAAAGTGTGAAGAACTATAAGAAGATCCTCAAAATAGTTGAAGAATTAAAAATTGAAAGACCCATCTATTTAAATGATGACTTTGTTACGCCAAACATAACTAAATCGGGTTATCCTCTAATTAAAGCTGAATTGCTTGAGCATAGAATATCTTTATAACCCATTCAGCTCTACTAATTTACTAATTAGCCATCAGATCACATTGACGTAGCTTTGTTCCTTTGCGAGAAGACTATTGATTGAGAAACATGTGTAGGTCACGATGCTTGATAATATTTCAGATGTTTTGCTGCTTATGTGACTTCGTATTCCATGACCGTGCGTACATGTAGTACGGATGGTTCGTTCTTTATCTTTCAATACCCCGCGACCAACATTTATGAAAATTCTCGGGTATAAATCATCAGTGCAGAATCCAGATTTATTGAATACTAGAGGAAATATCGGTATAAGCGCGTATGAAACCAAACTTTCGCTCGCCAAACCCCTGTAATATTGTAACAGGCATTGAAAATTATGAGCCGGCACTAATCAGTTTCCTAGAAAATTCGTTATCGTTCGGTGATTTTCCATCACAAACCACATTTGAACAAGTTCATTGCATCGCCGTCGCTATCTAGAATATTCTAGTTATTTCAAACATTTGTACTGGCACGTTTGCTTAGCCACGAGAGGTAATTACGTAGCCGGCATTGACAGGGATAAATAATCCTTGGTTTCGTTAACCATGCCAAAGTGGCTAACAAGCCGTCACATCGGAAATTCATTGAGTCTTACCATTCTAGTGACATGCACTTTGATGACATAACCATCTTTGATGTATATCTCATCACTCCAAACTATTTAATAGAAATAAGATAAATCCTTATTACGACTAGGAGCAGAGACAGAAGGTTGATGTGAATTGATCAAAAGTATGAATTGATGTTATTTTTTTACAACTAGAGATACTGACAGTACTTCTGTGGATCCCGTGAGTGGCAGAAACTCACCGCATTAGAGATGTACTGTACTATATTGCGATTCCTTAAAGAGTGAATGAACCTTAGATCTACAAACTCAGCTAGGCTTCACCCACGATGAACGTTACGACGCAAGCCACGAGTTAAAATCTAATGAGGATTCGGAATCCTCACTTCCAAAAACTGCAGGCCACGTGATAAACTATACTACTCAAGAGAGTGAGATCCATGTACCAAAGGTTACAACACAAACAATTCTTTGCCAATAAGTTTTATCAAAGTAAAGATTTTGCTCCGCCCATACTAGTCGTATCCTCTTGTGTTCCAAGCCACAATTAGACTAGTGTTAAATGTTCCTAAAGAGCTTCTCACCCTAATTTCATGTAATGTAATAAAGTGATTTTTACCTACTGCGCAAAAGGTTATGAAGCACCGGTTTGCTGAAATTAAATCAATTACTTTATCACATCAGAGTTAAATCAAGTTTGACGAAAACAGAAAGATCCAAATGGACTTTTTTGCTCGCCAGCGCGCAGCGCCGACTTTGACGCGTCAAAATCACATTCGATGGCAGGAGACAATGGACACATTTCTTAAATCCTAAGGTCTTTACTATACCTGTATATCTACGGTCGAAAGTTTTTCTCTTATTATCTGCCCGCATAAATTAAGTAGTGAAAGGTTGGCAAATGAAATCTCCAATAAGGAAGGGTCAGATGAGTTGAGAGAGAATCTGGTTACTCTCTCGGTTGCATAAAATATAATGTTCGCCTTGTCTGTAACAATCAGGAAAAGGAGATATTTTACAAGATGAGGTTTCTGCTCGGTACGAGATACATATTTGCCTGGATGATATAGACCTTGACCTTGTGAAGGAATATGAAACAACCAGCCAGAAATGGAAGACTCTTCTAGATAAATATCAGAAAATTCGACCAGCCTTGAACCGAGAAATCATCCAGAAAGTGACCAACTTCAAATTCGAGCCGGGTGAGTCCCTAGAAGCTGGTTGGACTCTTAAAAAAAGAATATCGTCGTCGTATCAGCTGCATATGTTGAAAATTCCCTTTTTGATTTCTTCATTCAAGCTCTTCCACCGCCTTACAAGACCGTCCGTCAGACCATTGACAGTCAGCCGCACTTAGACACATCTGAAAAATTTGATATACTCTTAGGAATTGAAGATGAAATTCGTCGTCCAAAGGAGCTGTATACAGCTATGGCAGCTAGAGCTCAAGGTCGTGGTCGTGGGAATCATCATCCGAATCGTGGATATGGACCGAACCATGGACGCCGGAATTTATCCAAATCATCAGATAGTAAGACCCGCTTCAATTCTTGAAGTGAAAATGACGGTTATGGCCCTGTTCGTTGGACATTCAAGGGTAACCACGTCAAGTACGATTGTCCTTACGTTGATCATGTTGAAAAGTTTGCAATCTCACTACGCAAAGAGACAGAGCGTAAAATGAAAAACGGACATGAGAAAAGGGAAAATTCTTCAGAGCGACTTGATAAGAGTTCAAATAACCTCAAATATCACCAATCTTCTCGCCTTCAGGGTAGACAACGCGGAAAACATAATGCATATGCTGCAGAGAAACATAGGTTTGATTCCAAGCATAACTCAATTGATAGTGGCGATGATTCATTGCTGCGATTTCCAAAGAAAATTTTCAAAAAAGTAAGATCCCTCACTCAATCTGGATTTCTGACACCGCTGCATCTTCGCATATGACTGACGATCATTCCCTCTCCAGGGAACCATTAATCTCTTTGCCAAATCCTCGTCGCATTCGCGTTGGAGGAGGTGAATTGTATGCAAACTTTTAAGGCAGCGTAGAACTCAGGTTATCAGATGGATCATGTATCATTTTATCTGATGTGCTATACGTTCCTGATCCTGGCGTGAATTTACTTTCTGCAAGACGTGTCTGTCAAAAGGGGTTAGTCGGATCATTTGATGATAAGTATATGCATTTTAGTTTGATAGAAAAAGTTGTTACTGTGACCCTGTCCGGGAGAGTATATATTGTGTCTAAAATAGCATCTGGCTTTAATGAATTTGCACTTGCTTCCGAAGATATTTCTGATCCAAGCCATGAGAACATCGTGGAAAATTTGCCGGAGAGTGAAAGTGATAGGTCAACTGATGACGATGATGATGAGGATTTGGATAAAAACGAACGTATAAGATGGAAGAAATATCATCGCCGTTTTGGGCAACTTCGGATTGGAAAGCTCCGTTACCTTCACGAGTTTACAAACCTTAAGAAGGCTATCAAAGAAATCTGCCGTGTTTGTAAAATTGCAAAAATGACCAATAAAAAGCGAAAGGCCCTTGCAAAATGGAAGGTAATCCTGCTAGATTTAGTATCAATTGACATATACGATTCTTTCCCAGTCAGCCTCCGAGGCCATCGATACTGGGCAGAAAAACTTGACAGCGCCACACGTCGAAAATGGGTCATATTATTAAAAACTCGGGATGAAATAAAAGAGAAATTGACAGCTTGGAGAAAAATGGTCAAGTTTGAGAAAAGCTCCAAAAGCTAAAAATTTAAGGCTGTACGTTCTGATAATGTAGGGGAAATTAAATCGATCGTTGATAGTTGGGCCCTGACGGATGGTGTCAAGTCCGAATAAACTGCACCTGATAGAACATTTCGTGCTACAGAAAAATGCATGAGGGCAAAATTGGAAGATGCAAAAATGCCGATTGAGTTTTTGGGACGAAGCCGTAAAGGCTACGGTCTATGAGCGAAACCATATAGATTTAGGGCCTCCAACAGATGATGAAAAAGCGCCAATGTGCTTTACAAGCTTGGGAAGAATCAAAGAATAAAGTTTATATATCACACATACGTGCATGGGGAAGTGTCGCATATAGCTATGTTAACCCTAAAGAACACCCTACCGGAACTCGATATGATAAGGCTATGCCTCGTGGGAGAGAAGGCATCTCTATGGGTTATGAGAAAAAACTGATAAGCAGTCCAGACTATATGCTCCTGATCGGGGCTATACCATCCGCGTTACACATGTAGATGTCGATGAATCAAAAGTAGGTGGACAGTTAGAACTTAAAATACGAGGCTCAACAACAGGTCAAGGCACTCCTAATACCTTAGCATAGCATATCGATTACCACGTGGGCGCCCCTCTCTAAAGTCTCAGCAAAACTCAACCCCTTCGAACGAAACAAAAATCCTAGATTTTAGTGAAAACCTTGACAAGGATGCGCCCATAGATCGTCCATCGCTAGAATCTATTATTAATGAACCTACTCAAGGAAAAACGGAAATTGAAGGACCAATCGAAGTAAAGAAAAAAGATAACGTAATTCCTACCACAAAAGAACCAAACTCGGAAATTTTTATATCAGAGAAGTTGGAATCAGACAAATTAGAGTCAATTGAATTGGAGTTAAATAAATCAAAGTCAAATAAGTCGAAACTAGATGCCCCGAATAATACCAAGCAGAATTTGACTAAAAATCAAACTCATCCGTCTGAAGCCACGATAAATTTGGATAAGCACAAGAGAAGGTCATCTGCCATATCTGATTTAGCGGGGGATCAACCACCAAGAAAAATGACACGTTTCGAGAGGGATCTGCAACCAGCTATAAAATTTACAAAGGAATCAAGCGTTAAACACTCGTCGATATTATCTTCGTGGAAGTAAAAGAAAACGTTCTAAATCAGATGTCGAAGACAATCCTGCTGGTTTTGATAAAGAAACTGACTAGAATATAAAAGCATTGATTGCACAAATTAAGATTGAAGATGAATATTCTGAGATTGACTCTGCTTTCGCATGTTTCCCTGATACTGATATTCCAATTCCGAAGTCGTATATTCAAGCTGCTGTTCATCCGAAATATGGTAAACAATGGAAAACAGCCATAAATGAAATGCTAAACGGAATTCGTGCCAATGGGTCTTACGAAGAAGAAATCCCTGTGAAAGGTGCGAATATAGTTGGGATGAAGTGGGTGTGTACTTTAAAGTGTAACAATGATGGCTCGATTGAACGCTTTAAAGCTCGCTTGGTTGTCCGAGGGTTTTCTCAGATTTATGGACAGGACTTCACTGAAACTTTGCTCCGACAGTACGGGCTGACACGCTGCGAATATTTTTCGCAAAAGTTGCCGCAGAGGGTCTGGAAGCTGAGCAGTTTGATATTAAGCAAGCTTTTACCGAAGCCACTCCACGCGAGCGTCTATACTGCCGCCCACCCTTCGGCGTATCAATTAAAGAAGGATTTGTGTGGCGCCTTTGACGGAGCTTATATCGTCTGAAACAAGCAGCTCGGGATTCGAATTAACTAGCGCGAAAAGTTTTTTCTCGAACTGAAGTTCCGCCAAAGCTTGGCTGACCCCTGTCCCTTTACACACCCATCGCGTAAGTTGATTCTCCTATACGTTGATGATATATCAATTGCAGCAAGAAAGTCCGAAGAGATTCGATGGTTTGAAAATGCCTTATCTTCAAAATTTAATGCAAAGTCACTAGGGTAACTGATTAGAATCCTTGGGATGGGAGTGGAAAGAAATATAATGCATAAAATTCTATATCTTGATCAAAAACAATATCTAGGAACAATTCTTGATCTTTTTCAGATCATTGAATCTCGTCGTCGCGGTCGATCTATCTCTATGAAAGGCTATGATAATATTCAACCAGCTAATCTTCATGATACTCGAGTCAATATCTCGGAATATCAACAAATGATTGGTAGCATAATGTATGCGATGGTGCATACTCGTCCCAATATTTGCTATTCTACTGGTAAACTAGCTCAGTTTATGTCGGATCCAATAGTGCACCATGTTTATGGTGCAAAAAGCCTTCTTCGATATTTAAGAGATACTACAAACTGTAGAATACGTCACGGTCCAGTAGACGGACAAGATTTTATGCTTTGTATGTTTTCGGACGAAGATTGGGCAGGCGATCGATCTGATCCCAAAAGTACATCGGGAAAAGTTGCGAGCGAGACTTGATGGTGGACTGGTCTCATGGGAGAGTCGAAAACAGAAATCGGTTGCTACCTCCAGTACTGATTCTGAATATGTTTCCCAGTCCATGTGCGCAAAGCAGGCTCTTTGGATAGGACAAATCCATCGAGATATGGAATTTGGGAGTTACGTTGGAGATGATCCAATGCTAGGGAAAATAAAAGGTGACAATCAAGGAGCCATTGCTTTAGCAAAAAATCCGCATATTCACGAGCGATCAAAACACATCGATATTAAGTACCACTTTATTCAAGACCTCATTGAGGCTGAGAAACTGACTATTTCCTATATCCTGACGAATGAAATGCCTGCCGATGGTATGAAAAAAACGTTGGAACAGAATATTTTCACATATTTCAAGGGATTTATTGCACTAGCTGATAGATAACAAGTTAAGCTTAATTTTGACATGTCAATTTGCCTTATCAGGGAGTGTTGAGAATTATGGTGCTAAGCCACAATTAGACTAGTGTTAAATGTTCCTGAAGAGCTTCTCAGCCTATTTTTATGTGGGTAATATATAGATCTAATATAGTGATTTTTACCTACTGCGCAAAACATTCCATGATATCGATCATATACCTCGGGAGGGTGCTTGTTTACAGACACGGTCAAACGCACAGATCGCTCGCTCACTTATCCCTTGCATGAGTTGTATGCCAAATTCTTCACAGGAATGAATGGAGAAGTGATGATGATGATTCTATTTATCGTCTAAGTGGCAGTCCTTAGTCAACTTGACATGTGACCACCCATCCCGACAAGGGCATAGGACGCTAGGGCCGAAGCCCTAGAATTTCTGACTTATA
>JAATOF010005787.1:0-11768 GCA_013170925.1 Podosphaera leucotricha
AGATACTAGAACCACACGAGATGCGTATCCCCAACTATATCTCCCTCATATCCCACAGTCCAAATATCCTCCTTAGACCGACACCGCCAGCGCTCAGGTAGCGGTGGTCTTTCCTAGGGAGACAGTATAATGTCAGAATATCTGTAATCTGTGAGAATTCATCGTAGCAAAAGGGGCAAACTTAGACTAATCCATCACCGCCATAACGGGAACTGGGTATGCTCCGGAAACTCATGTGGGTGACTTTTCCTCCTTGACCTGCGTGTTTTTGTTGGCTCTGAAGATAAACTCCAGGTTCGTAGGGGACACCACGTACAGGTAGAAATGCCGTTTTCGTCCTGCGTCCGCTCACATTTTGTATAGGACTGAAGGTAAATGTGCACTTATAAGTGAGTAAATGAGTGATCAGTATGAAAGTAAGATTACGCCCAAACCACTCCCTTTCGTCACCCCAAAATTTAGTCACAAAACTTTTGGTCTACTACACTCAACTTGCTTTGTACTCTACCAGTCAATCATGTGACATTTCTCCAAGGGAAAGATCTATTCGGTTTGCTTTTCAAGCAAGGCAGATGCTGCCTCATATGGTATTCCGAGAAGTACATACCCGTTGTCGTCGGAGTCGGCGAGCAGGTCATACCAGAGAAATTCCTTTCTGATTGGATTCTCCAGTCGAATGCATAAGGATCTCCGCCATCTCATGCGAGAGTCCGAGCGATGGCCTCTCAAATTCCTGGAGCGAATCACGATACTGCCCCGCTTCGGGGGGGAAAGATTGGAGTTCGACATGGATGATTATCGGTCACCCTATTATTGAGAGCTTTCGAATCCAGGGGACGAAGCGAACGATCGTGGACGGCTGTGAGGAAGCTGTGTCCAGAGGTTGGAAGCCGGAATGATATCCAGACCGCTGGTATCTGGAATATGGACGAGCAAGGAGGAGGTGATTGCTTCCTCAAATTCGACTCGGGGCATATGAGACCGCTGCAAAATCACGAGTGGGTGACTGTTGTTAGCGCTATCAATGCGACTCTGGCAGAATTCTGAATCTGTAGACTATTTTCAAGGGAAACGGTTCGCAAGTGTCATGGTTCCAAAGAAAATACCTCCGGCTGGATCTATACCGCCTCTCAAAACGGCAGGGCGGGTATAAAGATCACTTTTTGATGACTGATGGATGTTTTTTTGCCCCAGACTAAGCCTGAGATAGATCGACCCCAGATGCTACTTTTCGATAGTCATGGTAGTCTAATCGATATAGAATCTACGTGGCCATGTAAAAAACACCATGTTCAACTTGTGGTCCTTCCGCCACCTACTGCCCATATACTACAACCGCTTGAGCTCGCTGTGCTCTCGCCTCTCAAGTCTCGCAACGGAAGAATGACCGCAGACCTTACTCAAATGATGCAATTACCACTCAGAAGGATAATTATCTCAATACATACACTCGGGTACAGCTCCCGGATCGATAACTACACTGCGATGCGCGTGGGAGGCGCACGAGGTCTATCGGACGATAAATGCGGGCGCGTGGGGGAAGGTAGCTGGGCAGGCCATGGCGATGGATAATGCTCACCGATGGTCCATATCGTTGATCGCCTCTCTGTCATTTCCACCCGTCATAGACTCCGTGACAATTGATCCGAAGACGCGCTTTCCTCTGTCAGGATCCTATAGATCCAACGGGCATGGCATTGGCGGCACAGAAGGCGCATGAGGAATTGCTAGTATCAAAGTAACCGCTCTGAATTCGAGGCTACAAGGACTCCGCCCCGGGAAGCCTGTCATGTTCAATGTCAGATTGGCTTTTTTTTTGCTTTCATCCTCCCGTTTTGATAAAGTGGTCCGGAGTCGGGATCGGAGTAAAGTAGATAGACAGATACAGGTATCCGTAGTTCCGTGTCCTCTTCCTCTCTATTTCCGTGCATTTACTTGCCTCATGATCCTTTCCCAATGAAGCTGAAGTGTGTGGGCACACGAGAGGTCCTTCTCACCCTTCCTCCTCGACGCGTATCCATCCCAGCGGGAAAGACTTGCGTGATGGCGCCGTGTCGTGCGATTTCTCGCCAAGTCCTATTCGCGTCGACGAGGAGAGCTTGCAACTTCGGACCCTCTGCGTCGAGGTATGTCTATCAGGAACATTCCAACTTGGATGTTCGCACCCAAGGTGGATGGCTGGCGACGTGGTCATGCGTCTGCGTTAGGAGCGGGTTGAAGACAGCACGGAGGTACGTGTGCTCACGTCCATAAATTGGTCGTGAGATTTCCTCGTTTCGTAATCTTATCGTCAACCAAGATAAAGAAGACAAGAAAATCAGTGGATGCTTTACATAAATGAAATTAGTTGTAGGATTATAGAGCTGATCTTGGGGAACGAATTACAAATAAAAAAAATAAAACTAATCGTCGTGAAAGATGATTGAAGTTGGGAGATGATTATGTGGATAGTGAGGGGATGTAGTTCGTTGTAAATGCAAATAGCGTCTTTACGAACATCTGAGGTTCATTTAAATTAATCAGTGTGTCTCTAAGAGCTCTCCCATTGATGCTAAAGGACAATATTTTATACATTCAGGGTGTCCATATTCTATAAAATTTACCTTCTATCCCTGAGCATCATAAAAGTAGATAAATGTACATTCGCTGGAGAAATCAATATTCAAAATATTTGCACAATATGGCATCAAAAATGTGCGGTGGCTTTGGCGAAAAATTACGTGGGTTTTTGTATGTCTTTAAAATAACTAAACTAACTAATAATAACAAACTATCATTTTAGCTATCACAAATGCGAAAACCGACGGGCAGTAGATGCCTGGTTAGGGCTAATTGGTGTCAATTCGTTGGGTTGAGGTGTAAATGCCGAGCTAAAAAAGCCCGGGAGGCTGGGTAGCATCTTGGGAGTACTTTGAACACGATAATCTGAATAATTTACCAATGGTGTAGCAAAGACCTCATTTGCAGTACTACTATGCATGCCGTAAGAAGTTTCGCTGGGAGTGCTTTGAAGGCGATAATCTGAAATATTTACCAAAAATGGAGCAAAGACCTCATTTGCAGTACTACTTTGTATGCCGTAAGATGTTTCGTAGCTTGCTGAGACGTGCGTATTTGATGATGGCTCAACAAGGTTGTCCACCATACGACTCATACTAATCTCGACGCTATCTTGAGAATCAGAGGCCGTTACACTGACATCAGGAGCCACGTACTGAGTTTCGTCGATCGATTCAGAGGTAGTGATTTCGAGGACAGAATTTTGGCGAATTTCATCGAGAGAGCAGCTTCGATTAACCTGGGCAGGAGATTCAGCAAGCGGCACTTCGTCTTCAACAAATGTAAAAACTGGATAGCCAGAGCTATTATCAAGCTTCAAAGGAACATCTTCCTTCATCTGTAACTGAATACCACAGCATACAATATCTAGTATTCGAGATTGCATCTCTATGTCCGGATGACTGCGCTTCATGTCAAGTTCTTCGATATAAGGCTTGAGTTTAGAATCCGATTTGGAATACAAGTCGAACGCCTTCACAAGACTTGGGTCCCTAAAAGGGGAAAATCCAACGGTCGCCACGTCTTCTTCCAATAAATATGGAACTGCGACCATGTCCTGAACATTGAAATAGTTCACGAGTCGGGTTAGGACGATTGCATACATGTCCCATAGCTGTTTGTTGTGAACTTGAGACGCACCGTTGTCATCGGTGGGTCTGACATGAGATTCATTAGATGCAAGCCAAAGAGTGTAGTGTCTCAAGGCAGGGAGAACTCGATGAGCAACAGAACTAATTTTGCCGTCGGATGTCAGGGAACTTTTACCCTGAGGATGCTGTTTATCTTGATCTGATGCCTTGTCATCAAGCTCTGGCAGAAGGACCGAGAGAAGTTGAAACATCATCCTCACATTGAAAGAGACATGATAAGCAAAAGTTCTCGAGGTTTCAGAGGATTTATTTTGTCCCTGATCTATGGCGCGTAAGTAGAGGCTAACAAAGTCAGTGTAGTACCTACCTTGAAGTTGTTGAAATGAATAAGCTTGTGCCGCAATATTGATCAGAACAAACTTTTTGAGTAATTCTCCACATGATTCCTCTTTGAGGAGCAAGGCAAGCCGAGAGAGAACTTCATTTTGCAACTCTTCATATGAAGCAAAGTCAATTCCCTCGCTGAAATTGGC
The DNA here is from genome assembly GCA_013170925.1 of Podosphaera leucotricha. Taxonomy (NCBI): domain Eukaryota; kingdom Fungi; phylum Ascomycota; class Leotiomycetes; order Helotiales; family Erysiphaceae; genus Podosphaera; species Podosphaera leucotricha. Next base: position 4,184 of record JAATOF010005787.1, read on the forward strand.
ATGTAATAGAACAAACCAGTAGGCTAAGGTAGCAGAAGAGTCATTTTTTGCAGTAAATCGAGCAGAAAGTATCTTTTTGAATTCGATCCCTAGATTTCCAGGTGCCAGAGGATCCGGCTCAGGAGCGGAAAGAGCTCTGTAAAGGTGATAAACTGCATTTAAGTGGTTGGCTTCAGCAAGAGCAATTACAGCCATTTTATTATGTGCCATGCCTGACATTGAATCAAGATCATTTGCAAGCTGATAATAACCCATCGCAGATTCCCAACTTTGTTGCTTGGTTCTCAGCATATTTCGATACCGAGATAAATCGCCAAGGCGTAAGAGCGATGCATAGCATGATTGTTCGATGAGTTTTTGTACCTCTGGAGAGACAACAGCTGGAGGATCTGCGGAGAGATGGCTTAAACGCAAGCTCCGGGACACACGAAGCAAACCTTTAATCCCAGAAAAGCGCGAAGCTAGACGCTGGATAAATCCTTTATAGAAGTACTGACTTGTCTTGATAAAGTCAACATAATGTTTCTCAACTTTTCGCTTTTCAACCTGAAGTTTCTTTTCAATTTTGTATCGTCCTAAATATTTGCGAAATCGATTATTAATTAAAGTATGAGCATCCCAGAGATGTCTTCCTACGCATTCTTTGGCGGCAAATTCAAAGTCTAGGAATATGGTGTGCTCGCACGCGATCCGTAAACTGTAAGATAAGATTAGTTAAAATTTCGCATTTTGACCTTTCGAGTCATACTCATGTATCAGACTTTCAATCTCAACATATGTTGGACTTGAGTCCTGAATCAACGTAACAAGTTGATTTTTGACTCGTTGTGCACATCTATACACTTTGTTAGTTGAGCGTATCAACAAGGAAGTGGGTATACATTCTTCCATTCATAAGCTGCAGAAAGAGCCATTTCTGCTTCTGCACTCATTCACGCCTATTCTGAGTTAAATGTTGCGATCCTAGAAATGAGGATTGCTGTTGCTGCTATATTTGCGCGAGGAAATCCGCACATCGATAGTCATAGGAGAAATCCATAGATGTCAGATACTTCAATGACAAGAGTTTTAGAGGGGTGGAATCTGTTTATACTGAAGTGAATAGCAGAAGATGAATCGAGCCAGGATGATTCGACTCATCTCGCGATCATTTCAATCTGTTCGGTCAGTTAATGCAGAGACGCTTTTTTCTTACTAGAAAGACGTTTGACGACTAAACGTCAGGAGGTGAATTAGTACGCGCGGCTGGAAAGCGAAACGCTGCTATTGGTCGATTTTACCGGCAAGGCTCTTATAATATCACCCTTTCTCGTACAATATTTTTTTTAGTTTTCCTAGTTAGGTTAAGTGTATGTGGTGGGTTGGGCCCATTGTTAGTAATTAATTACATGTACTATTTTCTTACTATCCAAGGCGTTTTACACGTCAGTACGTTACGACGATTAAATAATAAGCTATTAACTAAACCAAAATACCCCAGGAGAACGAACTATGGCTCTCTCTCGCTGACCAATGACAAAACGCTCGCGTGAAGAATCAGAGTCTGATATTGATGGCGAAGATAATACTATCGGAGAAAATTCTGCTACAACTTACAAGACAAACTTGACCAGTACTCGTAGCTTGTTGGATACGACAAGAACAAAGTACATTCAATTAGATCCTGAGACTATCGTACCTTCGTCTCCTGTAATGCGTTGCTCTCTGCCACCACACCAAGAAGTTCTGGCTTTTACCTCTTATGAAGCATATGAAGTCCACTACGCTAAAGTGCACACAAATCGATGCTTGGAATGCAGTAAGAACTTCCCAACAGATCATTTTCTCTCGCTCCACATCGAAGAGAATCATGATGCTCTCTTCAGCGTAAAAAGAGAAAGGGGAGATAAAATGGTCAGCTGACAGCCTTTTCATACCTCATTTCTGACAACACATTGGACTGACAAGACTCAGTTTGCCTGTTTCGTCGAAGATTGCGATCGTAGGTGCTCAACTCCGCATAAAAGGAGAATGCATTTGATTGATAAACACATGTTTCCAAAAGAATATGATTTCCACATCGTTACTCACGGCATTAGTAGCCAGAGTTCGATGCTACAATCGCGGAAAGCCCGAAAAAAGAATGTAACATCTGTGGATACGACCAAATTTCTTGGAAATAGCTTGACTCAGAACTACTCTCCCAATATGGTATCCAGCAGGGGGTCTACGCCTTCCCCTACAGACCAAGGTAGCGTTTTGACCATTGATACTGCTCCAGTCTCAAATACATGTGAAGATACAGGTATGGAAGATTTATCCAAAGCAATGTGCGCCTTGAAATTTGTTCCGTCAAGCGTTAGATTTGGCGGCCGCGGTCGAGGGCGAGGTAGTGGAAGATCAGGTCTTAGCCGCTATAGATAAAAACTATTCCACCCTATCCCCTACTGGCCTTTAGCATTCGCTAGTGTAAGCGTCTAAGGCTCGAAGAATAACTTATCTAATTTTTATAAGCGGTCGCTTGACCTTAATCTGACATTCTTTCAGAGATCATGAGAGACATTAAATGAGAATAAAATGATTACACTGCACCTCAACTTCCTCGCTGGCAGAATCTACCTTTCGAGAGGCCATTTGATAAAATATTAACATTCAAGATGAAAAAATTATGGCATGAATGAGTTGGGGCTGGCGCTAGGCGTCTACACTGACTTTAAAATTTATGACCACCCTTCTCAAAAGCAAGATCAAACGAAGAGTCTATAGAATAAGTTCTCGTAAAAGTAATTGTGATTTACTGCCGCTGGTCTCAAATTATGGTGTGTGGCAATTAATAAAGTTCGGTGCAATGAGTCACTCTTCGTAGTAAGTATAATTATAATACATTTACATGATGAATACTTGATATTAACATATGACTGTGGGGAAATTTAAAAACAAAATACGAGACATCATTAACAATCCAATCATGCAATATATCATGGGTTTAGATAAACGCATAATGAATGCGGTTCTCTTGCCACAGCTGCTGAGCGCCAAGAGGATGGATGATAAACAATGACTAAAACTCATGAAAAAGATCGGCTTGAAATAACGACAAAACAAAACGTGGGTTCATATGAAGAAAGAGGCTTCCTTCTTACCATGTGTTCACTAATTATAATTCTCTCTGAATGATCACACAGTGGAGTAAAATCCCCACCCCTGTGGCATGTGAAACTATAAGGACTACATGTATCTATATATAACGCCCCTCGGTATTAGTCACATGAGTCTTGAACATCAACCTTGATTTCAGCACTGTCCTCTATTCCCAATTACCAAAGACTAAAATGTAACCTTTCACCTCGCAGACCCCCCCGTACAGTAAATAAATAAGCAAACTAATTATACCTACCGGGAGCCCCCGTAATATCGACGCATTGCACGGGGAAAGGCCCGCGAAGACAGTTCAACTTGGCATGGATAGCCCTAACACCTCGTTCCGCATTATCGCACACCGTTCTGTAGAATTCATAGGTTTATTGCAGTATTCCATTCCCAGACCAGAAGAAACGGTGATGGTGAGTCGAAGGAATGATTCGATTTGTTACCCGTCGCTAGACTATCACCTGAAATTCCCTATGAATCGCTGGTAAATTAATTACCCGGACTCTAAACTACTTCATAAATCATTGATTTACTACAGCCAACACAGGGCAGTGGTGTGGAGGGGTAGGCAGCTCTGGAATTGGGCATTCTTAATGATCACTCATCCCTGAATTTTTGCAGTTCCGCTTCGGTTAATAAAGTACTTGCTAGGCGAGGAATCTGCGCGCTAGATAGGCTCTATCACGTGCTAACTAACCGCTGGCGCCATCTCCCAACCACGACAATTTTCGCTCCAAATAGCAAAAAGTACGACAGACCGAATCATTTGGAATCCAGACCGCGTGAATGTCATCAAGTATATGAATCTACCCGATGTATCCTCTGTTCTTTTTGGAGCTCACTCAAATCTTAATGCCAAAAAAAACTCTTGTTTAATCTACGGACCATCATAGTAAGTAAGCTGCAAAGTGACATTCACAGCCCACAAAAAGATTGAGAAGGCCATAACATTGGTCAACTACAACGCTCAGCATCGTAGCCACGAGCTTTAGTCATTCGATGATTGGCAGGGCTTTAGTTTGGCACTTCGGGTTAAAAAATGGCTTTCAAGAGTAGTTGTAGTAGGTATTAACTACGATAGGTTCTGGAACATTGCGTGGCTTGACGAATTGACTTTTGTATGGTCTTAACCAAGAAAGTAGCAACGAAGTAGAGTACTGTGAATATTGGGAGCTTGCCATCGAATATTTTTATCATTTACTGAAGATGAGCTAGCTTCGGGACCTACGCAACAGCGTACTGACACGTTAGTATATGGATTTCTGTGGGAATTTCAAGTAGCGATGATGACTGTGTTGAAATAGTTTGTGTCAGGAAGCTATGTCGCTTCCTTAGATCTAGAGGATGAACATGAGGAAATAGCTGCCCATGAGAAGTTGGACTCAGTTGAAATTATCTGCCATGAATTCCTGATCAAGCAAAAAATCATGCTCAAGCTGAATGCGCACAAAGATTTGCTCAAACAAAGTCAGCGACATTCGTGGTCCGAGAGGCAAAGATGTTAATATTTTGGACTAAATGTATACAATTGAATCTCGAATATCCAGGTAAGACTATGGAAATTGTCGCCAAAATCTCACAACTTAATTGTATTATATCAGGAAGGAGGTTGATTAATTGTGAAGTAAAAACTACATAAAACTTCAGCTTATTAATTTTTATAGCGGAATAGCGATTTGTCAGCAGTGCCGAACATTCAGGGATGGGTAATTACCGGGGCGCCGTATCACTTAGCTAGGGAGGAAAATACATCCACATGAGTTTCCCGACTGTATCCAGCTCCCGTTATTGTAGTGAGAGATTGGACTAAATTGGCTCTTCTTACTACGATGGGTTCTCACAGTTTACACATATTCTGACATTAATACTGTCTCCCGAGGAAAAAGCACTGCTACCTGAGCGCTGGCGGTGTCGATATAAGGAGGATATCTAGACGATGGGATATTTGGGAGATACACTACGCACAAGAAGTGGCCAAATGTTTAGCAACTTTTCACTCACTGGAATAAAGTGTGGGAGCAACGCCTTGGAATATTTTGATAATTTGCTTGGATATAATTTAGTATCTTTTTGTAAAATATTCCGCATCAGTACGGACCATCCTTCAGTACAGACCTCTATCCGTAAATGGTAGTGATCTTCGGAGATCTCAGAAATTGAAAATTTACAATAATTAATCCAGCACACACCTTGTCAGGTTAGAAAAGTAAAATTTGCACCAATCAAAATTTAATTAGAGTCTGCGCTAGTAGAATCACACACCCCTATAACAGAACATCTTTGAGACATGACTAACGCAAGTTAATCGCTCTCAATATTCCAACAATGTCGCAAGTTCCACAGACAAAATCTAATCAATGCGAAAGCAATCTACTTCTAGCTGTTTAAGCAATTAATTTGGGTCAAGTTCGAAGCCTCCGCAGAGCTGCAGTAGTATATGGCATATCTCGAACAACACTCAGAAGTCGAATTCAAGGAAGAAGTTGTCGTCGCGATTATAACTCGACTTGTCTAAAGTTCACCGTCAGTGAAGAAAGAGCCCTCGTAAACCATCTTCTTGATCTCGACTCTCGGGGATACCCTGGTCGGCCACAACGCGTGAAAGAAATGGCGGATTTCTAACTCGCTTCATGGGGTCAGCCTCCTGTTGGAAAAAATTGGATAACGAATTCTATAAGCCGTCAATCAGAATTGAATCAAGATTCAGCAGAAATTAGACACACATAATTTCGACGAAGCCGAGTTTCAAATGGGAGTTCTATCTTTCTCAAGCTCGGACAGGAGAAACCGGCCTTGGGGTATCCAACCTGGTAATCGTGAATGGGTTACAATTATACAAGGTATTAACTCTACCGGCTGGGCCATTCCTGCATTTATCATCTTCAAAGGTCATATTTACATGACATCATGGTTTGAAGATTCCAACCTAGGTTATCACATACAGTGAGAATAGTTGGACCACAAACCAGCTAGGGCTGAAGTGGCTACAGCATTTTGATGAACATACCAAGAGCAGCACAAATGGCAAGTACCGTCTTTTAATTCAAGGCGGTCATGCGTCCCATTTATCGATGGAATTTCAACAATATTGTCAAATGGACAACATAATCACTCTTTGCATGCCATCTCATTCATCGCATATTCTCCAACCATTAGATGTTGGTTGCTTCAGCTCGTTAACCAGGGCATAAATTAACGGGCTTGAAAGGCTATCTAGACTTTGAGTAAATCATATAACTAAAGATGAATTTCTCCCTGTCTTCAAAGAAATTTCTGAGAAGGCCTTTACTGACCACAACATTAAAAGTAGTTTTCGAGCTGCTAGTTTCGTGCCTTTCGACCCAGATATTTTGCTTTCCTCTAGAGTTAAGACAAAGAGCGACCCCAGACCGCCTGCGTCTATCTGATGAATATCGTGAGGATTGGACTCAAAGGACGCCGCAGAATGACAGAGAGCTAGCCTTACACGTTGAGTTTAGTAAAAATGTTGTCTCTGACCCGCAGTCTATGCCTCATCCTGGTGAAGTTTGCTTGAAAATCCTCTGCGAGAGCAGATATTTTTGAGGTAACGTCTGCACTTCTAAGAAATGAAGTTGTCCTCTTAGAAAGGGCGAATGCCCAGAAAATGAGAAGACATGGAAGACGAAGAGGAAGAATTCGAGGAAGGGAATGTCTTACGATTGAAGGCCGAAAAATAGTGAGTCCGATTCAATCTAAGGGTAAGTGAATCCAACTCAGGTAGAGACTAAAAACTGTCTAGGGCATCAAGAATCAGAGTCTAAAAGACGGAAATACCGGTATAGCATATGTAAACAGCAGGGACACAACTCTCGCTCTTGTAATACTTCCAGTAATGTAACCCAAGATTTAGTTGAGACTTATTAGTTTAGTTCCTTTCCTGTAGTTAACATGCTAGCTAAGCGGAAATAAAAAATTATGATAGATGCATTGGGTGGTTTGTATTGAAGTGAGTGTTTGCCAGCGCAGACTCTAATAAAATTATGATTGGTGCAAACTTAACCACCTTTCAATCCTGACAGTGAATAATTTGTGTGTGCTGGATTAATTATCGTAAATTTCTGAGATCTTCGGAGATTACTACCATTTATGGATAGAGGTCTGTACGTACTGAGGGGTGGTCCGTACTGATGTGAAAGAATATACCCTATCCTTATTCAGTATTTTGAACAACCAATACAAACATATTTTGTTCCTCTCAGTCACAAATCGCATGGCCGGATGGTGTAGTTGGTTATCACATGTCCTTAACACGGACAAGGTCCTGAGTTCGAGCCTCAGTCTGGTCACTGGGAGACAGTCCCGAAAATCGTTTTGTCGCGACAACAGTAAACCCACTATTATGTAACAGGTCATGTGGCATCGCGTACCTAGTCGCACAGTCTCTATAGATAGGATGGCTGGCAAAAACTAACTCTTCACCTTCACGCGGTGCCGG
>JAATOF010005796.1:0-11875 GCA_013170925.1 Podosphaera leucotricha
AGAAGAATCTCTAAATCCTTCTTCTAGAAGCTTCCTTAAAAGGTGACGCCAAGCAATTGGCAATCACGATCCCTATCCTATATACATATCCTACTAATGCCGTCTACAGGGATACCCCTGACTTAGAGTCCAAGGGTGCCTATGAACTGCATAGGCTACAGGAACACCACAGCAACCAGCTGTTACATTTAGGGTGCCTTGGTAGTTGTAGAGCTCTAGCCCAATTTTCTACCTCTCCATCCAAATTTGATGCGGTCTCCCGTTCCTACAAAGATTTATCTTCTTCTCCTCTGAGAATACAATACTTTTTCAATAGTCTCAGTCAATTTTTGGTTATTAAGAGGTCTTTTCCTAGCGCGCACAGCCTTACCTTTGAGTTTTTTGGGGATAGTGAAATGTCCAACTTGATTCAAGACTCACTCCATCCACCGGAAGTAATCTTAATATTTATACCGTTCAATTAATTATTCTAAACGTATGCGGAGAAAAATACGTTGCAAGAATTTTTTGGCAAATATTTGTACAATTTTATGACGAACTGTGTATTTAATTATGCAAGTCTATGCGAGAAAAATTTCCGCGTCGAAGCACCAGGACTCTGAACGAGAATAGAGTGTAGCGGGCGGCGGTATAGGAATTCGCTGAGGAGCATATACTTACAAAAGATCCACTAACGTATTCCACGTCAGTACGGACCACCCCTGAGTACAGACTACTATCCATAAATAGTAGTGATCTTCGCAGATCACAGAAATTGAAAATTTAGAAATTTACAATAATTAATCCAGCTCACACAAATTTTCCTTGATAGGATTGAAAGGTTGAATTTGCACCAATCGAAATTTTATAAGAGTCTGCGCTAGCAAACACTAATCATAATTTTATAAGAGTGCGCTAGTAATGACTGACTACCTTCAGTACAGAGCATCTATACCTCATCCTCATGCTCCTGTTAGTTGCCTTTTTAAGCGAGTAGTGAAAAACGCTCGAAAATCTTCTGTGAGGGCAGATAGTTCACAGGTAACGCCTGCTAGCGCTGTAACCAAAGATCTAGTTGAGACATCTTATTAATTTAATTCCTTCCTGCAAGCTGAGCGGAAATAAAATTTATGATTGGTGCAAATTTAACCTTTCAATCCTATCAAGGAAAATTTGTGTGCGCTGGATTAATTATTGTAAATTTCTAAATTTTCAATTTCTGTGATCTGCGAAGATCACTACTATTTATGGATAGTGGTCTGTACTCAGAATACGTTAGTGCTTTGACTTGAATACAAATTATTTTCTCGTCTGCATCTAGATTTGCATATGTGTATGTACATGTACATGTATAAGCATTTCTACTTCTATGCGGGTGGAGGGTAGGGGTAGTAGAGTAATTCAATCAAGCCAGTATTTTTTAAGAATTTGCAGATCTTGAGTAGAAAAACCAAACTGGGGTGAGTATACGTGCCTCTCTCTCTCAGTCATTTAGCACACTCTTTTTTCTTGGGGTTCGCACGGTGGAAGTTAGTGGATAAAAGTTTGCTTTAATTTTCGATCATTTTGCACAACTAGAGTAGCTTGGGAATCTAAAGGGCTCGGACGACAGAGAAGGTAAGCTTAGAGAAAGAGGGGTTAGTATAATATGTCTAAAGATGGTTCTTACTACTACGCTCTTCCTGACCGGCCCCCATTTATTGACTTTTGGGATCATTCAACAACCTGAGTCAAATAGAGGATTATACACCAGATTCCTTGTATGATCGACTTGCTTGCTCTGGATATCTTGGCATGATCTTCAGACGCTATTTCTCTTCATTAATCCTAGAATCTGATATCGTGTTAAGGTAATGAAGTAGCTGTGTACCTTCGTCGATCTTTTCGCAATAAATAATTAAAGCTACAGAAACTACTCAAGGATACGAAAATATCGAGAAAGTTTATTCCAATAGTACTACGATTGGAGTACGAAAGATTTGATAGAAAATGTTTTCTCCCACGAAAGTGAGAAAAGAGATCCCCTTGCGGACAATCAAGTCAGAATCGGCTTTACACGCGGAAAAAAGAAATACAAACACAGGAGTATATGGAGAAAAATCTAAGAGTATACAGACAGCACATATCTCTATGATTCCTTCGCCATTAAATCCCACTCCTTCATTGTCCTTGCAACAACCTGGTCTGTCCGGCAAGCTGAGAAGTAAGGATTCCGGACTAAGCGCATATCAACCTGCGCAGAAAATCGTAGAGGATGTTGTACTAAGGACTGGCAACACGGGTCTGCCAAGTTCGCCCGGTATAGTGCCCAAGCCTAAGCTCCTTCAACAAAAATCATTATCGTCTCTACGTTTGAGAGAAAATCTTGCACTTAATTATTCAACTTCAAGCTTGCCATTATCTCGTGTGAAGTGGAAAGAGAAAGCGACTTACCCCACGACGATAATATCAGCACCATGTATTTATTCGAATGACCAAAATCAGTCAAATGGCTCACACATAAAAATTAAGAATCATGGACTTCCAGATAACGCTATCAGTGCTTTGGATCCTTATTTTGGAAAAGATGATAGCTTTATCTTATACGTTGATGAGGTAGAAGCTGATGATAAAATTCACACGCCAATGGATGATGATGACATTACCTTCAAGCCCAAACTTTCGGAGTATTTTGACCGTCGATCATTAGTGTCGATCGTTGGAGGGTTTTTTTTGCTCTTAGGTCTCTTGTGTATTTTTATTATCTTTCCTGTAATCTCTTACGCCGCTAAATCCTTTGTGTCCTCTAAAAATCCAGATGCTAGAGATTTGAAATGGCACTTCGTAAATGATCGAGATTATCCGCTTTTAGAAAATGTTCGGACTGGTCTAATAGACCCTGACACGCCACTGGATGCGATGACAAGGAAAAGTGCTATCGATGGTTCGAGCTTAGATTTGGTTTTTAGTGATGAGTTTAATGAAGATAATAGGACATTTTATCAGGGAGATGATCCCTTTTGGACAGCTGCTGATATTTGGTACAAGGCAACACAGGACCTTGAATGGTATGATCCAGATGCCGTCACAACTAGCGGAGGAACTTTGCAGCTGAGAATGGATGCATTTCCGAACCACAATTTACAGTATCGTTCAGGAATGCTTAACAGTTGGAATCAACTTTGTTTCAAAGGTGGTGTCATAGAAGTTTCGGTGTCGCTAGCGGGGCCCTCGGGAATTCCGGGGCTTTGGCCTGGGGTATGGACTATGGGTAACCTCGGACGCCCAGGCTATCTAGCGACAACTGATGGTGTTTGGTAAGAGAAAATTAGGGCATTCCTCATAACTTTATGCTCATAAGATCAAAAGGCCATATACATACGACACATGTGACTTTGGAATTACACCTAACCAATCTGATCCAAGCGGTATATCCCTTCTTCCAGGACAGAGACTGAATTCTTGCACCTGCAATGGCGAGGATCATCCAAATCCTGGCACCGGTCGAGGCGCTCCTGAGATTGATGTTTTGGAGGCCTCAGTCGACCCAAATAATCATATTGGCGTTGTCACGCAAAGCTTTCAAGTCGCCCCCTTTGATGTATTCCATCAACCAAACTCAGAGTTCATGGCTACACCAAACCGTGAGACTACTCAGATAAATTCATACACGGGAGGTCCATATCAGCAGGCCGTTAGTGGTACTTCCCTACTGAATAATGACTGGTATGATGGTTCAGCATACCAGAAATATGCATTTGAGTATGTACCAGGAACTTCAAAAGGCAAAATTGTTTGGTTTGTGGGTGAGTATCCAACGTTTATAATGGATGGACGAGCAATTGGGCCCAATGGTAATATTGCCGCGCGACAGGTCTCTCAAGAACCAATGTCAGTGATTCTTAACCTTGGTATATCATCTTCATGGACTCAGATTCTTTTCGATAATCTCAAGTTCCCTACAGTGATGCACGTAGATTATGTGAGACTATATCAGAAACGTGGAAAAGTCAGCGTTACTTGCGACCCACCTGGATATCCTACCACAGATTATATCAAGTCTCATCCATTGGCCTATGGAAATCAAAATAAGACGGTAAGTAGAATCCATTTATATATTTATTTCAAATATAATAACATAGATTAGAATTGGAATGAAGCTGGCTACGCGTGGCCAAAAAATGAACTACAGGACAGCTGTTGAAACCTCTATATTGCCTTTCATTGAAGATCTTTTCTTACTTGGCTATAAAACGAGTAAAGCGTTATGGCTACTGATATAGTTTGCAGCATTGAGATGGAAATCTTGTTACTAATTTGCTTTAGATATTCGAAGATTTATTTCTTATTCGATGTATAATATTAATTTTCTAAAGAAAAAGCATAGAGTTGAATTCAAAATGCTTTCTTTCCGAGTCCGTCTTTACTGAAGACATATAATATATGCTTGTTTAATTTGGCAGAATCAAACTATCGGTCAGAATGTGTAGTGGTGCACCGTCAGAGCCGTTCTTCCAAATAGACTCGGTCTGGATACTCTGCTTGAGACAGGAAAAAGCTCTTTCGAATCTAGCGAGACCTCTCAAGTCTCATTTCTGGTGATGTACTCGTAGGTAGGCTGACGCAGATATAGTCAAATAATTAAAGGATTTTCTCATTTTTCTTGTTTTTTCCCTATGATAAATGTTCACGTGGTATGTATCTGCAACTCGAGAGTCTGAGTATGAGTAATATTGTTACCGCATTCTCCGACGTCGTAGTGATCGATCATCCTTCAAAGCCTGTCCAACCTTTCATCTTTTCTGTACTCGGTACTTTAATGGAGCATTCCCCCGAGTAAATGAAAGGCAGGCAGGCAGACGCACAGGGTTTTGAAGAAATTTATCCTCGATGAGATGTCTGACTTTTTTCAAAGTTTCTCGAATTTCTCTTCACATATCCGCCTCCTACCTGCAGGTTCAAATGAAGCCGTGAAGTCGGGGATTTATATGTGCTTATCTCTCGTCATGTTTACTCCTGCAAAATGGAATTACTAGCGTGGGCTTTGAGTCACCTGATTTAGGCCTGTGATATCCCTCCGAAAAGCCTCGACCCTGTGCTCGAGCTGTCGTTGGTGCTGACTGCTATAGATATGTACAAGTGCATGTTGTCTACTTGTTGGTCAAAATGATAGAGCAACAGGGACAGGCAGTCGGGGTGGTAACCATACCATGCTTGGCGCTTTGCAACGTAAGGAGCCGTAAGGAGCATTCAATCAAGACATTTCCACCAACACTTGCGTTTATGTTGGCGTCTACACAGAGAGAATTTATCTGCGTAATGTAGAGAATTACCGAACGCTGTGAGAGCTCCTGTTATTAAGACTTAATGGTTTATATTATTTACAGGCGTTTTAGGTATTAGATAATCGTTTCAATCAATTAAAGTTTAAATAAATTACTCCGCTCACTTTCAAAACGCCGGCGCCAAATCTACCGCACAAGTCAGACTAAAGACTGAAGAATTTAGCTACACTTTGTTGGAATCGACGGTCTTGCTTTTCTTCTTGACTTTTCTAGTTTCCTCTTCATCGGATGTTTTCTCTTGCTTCCGCTTTTTCTTCTTCTTCTTCTCGCCATCTGGTAAGGGTATGAATTCCTTTTCGCGCTCCTTGAGCTTTTCAGCTTTCTTCTCCTTCTGCTTTTCCAGTCTCTCTTCCCGCGCTGCCCGCTCCTTGGCCTGTTTTCCTAAAAAGTATTCTCCGCTTTCAATCTGAAGATCCACCTTACTTTTCTGTTGCGGTGGAGGGAATGGTGTGTAGATCTTCTTGCTCTTATCCGTGATCTTGTGAGGAACTTTTCGCTTGCTGAGGTTGCGCTTCTGGAAATGAGGCAGAAAACGATCCCAACTTTCACCCACCAAATCGGGGTCTTTCTGGAGTTCCCGCTTGATCATAAGCTCTTTGATATGGTAGATGGGGTGAATATTCGCCATGCAGTCTACGACAATGCGTCGGATCTCTTTCAAGCCTTTGTAAGGTCCCATAGCTGCAACTGTATTACCTTGCACCAAAATATAACATTCGGTGAGAAGCTCCAATGCCTTGAGAGTAGTTCCATTAGGCCCCAGAATCCGTTGTCGGCGTTTCACGAAACGCTCCTTATTGCGAATTAGATTGCGGATCTTGATGATGTCGCATGCTACACCATCTTCTAATATCTTGATAGCTTGAGGGGCTGGCACACTGCGGGCAAGTAATTTGATTAGGTCACGCGCATTGAGAATAGCGGCAGGATCGTAGGTTTTTCGTGTTGTTTTCACCATCATTGAGCCTTCAACGAGATCAAGTTGGCATCCAATGCCGTATTTTTCGAGAGAGCGAGTAATTAGGGGCCATGCCTCACGTAAGTACACTTCGCGGTACTTGGGAAAGAGGGTGGCGAAGGATGACTCTTCGGCGAATGTCCCGCCTAGATTATCTTCCGGGGTAAATTTTTCGATCTGAAGAGGTGAGTTAAGGTGACTTCAAGATTCAGTGATTTAACATCTATACCTTCCACTTGTCTATATCTTCAGTGTCCCAAGGTTTATCTTTCTTGTGTGTAGAAGGCATTTTTGGCCGTTATCGGTTGTCAGTTCAGAAGGATATTCGTTTAGCCACAACAAGCTTGCTCATGATGCCATTTCCGAAATGGTACGCCACATCAACGTATGTAGTTGCAGGGCGTATCAAGCCCCGCGACTATGTCGAACTTCGAGTGCATCACGAGTGATTACTGGTTCTTCTAATATGCCAGTCAGAATTATTAGCTAAAAACCTCTACGAAACATCATTTTCAGACGTTAGCATCCCTGCTATGGCCCAAGAATTCCTCCTAAACTTGTACCTTCAGCCAGTGCTCATAGGTGAATAGCAGCGCGATATTTCAATAACTATATTTGCTTAAAAAATATATACAAAACATGCCCTAGGACGACTATTAGATATATACACTGGTCAGAGCATGTAATAACACGTTAAAAACACAAAACTATGAAGCTCCAAAGGAAATCGTCTCAAAGTATTAGTGCTCAAGCCCAAATTCAGAAAAAGCTACACAGTTGGCTGAACCTTACTAAAGCGCTAAAATTAATCTTTGTCTAGTACCAGCTACAGCTAGAACATTGAGGTGATCATGTAAAGTTAAATACGTGCTGGAAATAACTGGAAACATGGCTTCTCAGAGTCGCAACTTATACATCAATTCCTTTCTGCGCCATATTTCAAAATATTGTGAGGGCGGATGATGAATCTGGTATAACATCAAGACTATATTAGGCCTTGAGACCAGCTCTTTTGAGTTATATTTTCTTTACTCCTTATTCATCTTATTACTCACGTTTTCTCCTCTTCTACCATTTCAAAGATACATGGTTCTTATCGACGTTAAATATTGTTTATTGATAGTCGATGTGACGATATAATGTTAAAAACAATGGTCTGCGAAATCCCCAAAGCTCCTCAGTTTTGGAGCCCGAAAAGGTTAATAGAAACATAGCCGCCTATTGAAGCTTATCACAAAAACTCGACTTCATTGCAAATGATTTTGGTCAAGTATATAGTGAGATCCTTTATTGTAAAAGTTATGGTCACTTTCCACAAAGCAAGTGCTAAGGAGTCTTCGATAATACTTTAATTGCAGAAATTTGCCATATAATTTCAATAGACTGATAAAATTGAAAAAGGAGTTAGATTACGGGACAAGTATACGAGGCAGCTAGACGATCCCATTTGTAAATCTGTGTAGGTAATTAATTTATGTTATTATGGCACTCTTCCCCGGAGAAGTAATTTGAGCCTCTTTTACCTTGAACAATTGCACTGGTAGGTGCTAATTATATTCAACGCAATGAAGAATGTACGTGTGCAAAATATTGCATACAATATAATACATGTAATTATGTGGCAACTCACTGGGCTCCTGTTATTTTCGCTAAACCTATCAACTACGAAGCTAATTACTAGTACGATTAGGCCTTGGGGTCCATCTCTGGCCACCGGGTCTTTGTAACACCTCATTTGCAACTCTCAGTATTTATCTTCAGATCTATTCAAAGTGCCGACGGCTATAAGTGGCCTGGGGTCTTTTGACCTATCCTACGGTGCCTGAAGTGGAATCATCTCGTGTCCACCTGCTACGCTTTCGAATAACAGCGATCCAACCTTGCCCATGAAATAGATACGACTGTCTACCTCGCATGACCGAGTACGGCTTACATTTGGAAGCAAATTCTCGATATTCAACTACTACCTCTAGTGGATTGAAAGTAAAAAAGACAATACCGCTATAACCCGAGTTACAACCCTTCTGTAACTTGAAAATGGCAGGCAGAAACAGGGTCTTAAACATGCCTCCTGTCCCCAACAGGGAGGACTTGGAAGCAACGTGAGCACGCTAATTTCAGCTTTAATTCACAAAGCTGAACTTATTGCAGATGGAGATATCTCGAGGTTGGTATATCTAAGATCATGAGCAACCTTCAGGAAGGAATGGACCTCATCACATACATGGGAATCTATACGTAGGTCTGGGCTTTACAACATATCTAGAAAATTTTCTGACTCTTTGAAGAGCTGTACACAACTTTTGTACGTCACAAAAAGCTGTCAGCTTTCCAGTAGCTGGACACTCTGGATCTACAAATCGTGGAGGTAAACTAAAATATGTTTCATTCAATTGCTGACGGTAGACTGACATAAGTAGCTCACCTACTTGGAGAAGATTTGTACCATAAACTAATCATATATTTGTCTACTTACCTGGAAGAAATTGCATCGGCATCTAAAAGTTATCAGGATGAAGCTTTGCTAACTTTCTATATCCGAGAGTGGGATCGATATACTACTGCTGCGAAATATATCAATCATCTCTTCAGGTATTTAAATCGACATTGGGTGAAGCGGGAAATAGATGAAGGGAAAAAGGACATATTTGACGTGTACACACTTCACCTTGTTCAATGGCGAAATACCCTATTCAGCAAAGTGCATGAAAAAGTAATGGAGGCTGTACTGAAATTGGTTGAAAGGCAACGCCACGGTGAGACAATTCAGCATAGTAAAATCAAAAGTATTGTCGACTCCTTCATTTCACTTGGCCTAGACGAAGCCGACCCAACAAAGTCCACACTTGATGTTTACAGACTTCATTTTGAGAAGCCTTTCTTAAAGGCCACCAAAGAATTCTATCAAGTCGAATCTAAACAATTTGTCGCTGAAAATAGCATCGTCGAATATATGAAAAAAGCAGAGGCTCGATTAGTTGAGGAAGAAGAAAGAGTGGTAATGTATCTTCATCCTGATATACTTACCCCACTAAAAAAGACCTGTCACACTGCTCTCATCGCAGACCACTCATTGCTTCTCCGTGATGAATTTCAAGTACTTTTAGACAATGATCGATATGATGACATGCGTCGAATGTACAACTTACTCTCTAGAATCACTGGTGGCTTAGAGCCGCTTCGCACAAAGTTCGAAGCTCATGTTCGTAAAGCGGGTCTTGCGGCAGTGGCGAAAGTTACCGAGGATATCGAGAAACTTGACCCGAAAGTTTATGTTGATGCACTGCTTGAAATTCATTCCCAGTATCAAGGCCTAGTTAAACAAGCATTTCAAGATGAGCCCGAATTTACTAGATCACTTGACAATGCATGCAGAGAATTTGTTAATCGCAACCAAATTTGCAAGTCCGGCTCTAACAAGTCCCCTGAACTGCTATCCAAGTATTCTGACTCGCTGCTTAAGAAAAGTGCCAGTGGAGGTGAAGAAGGTGATACCGAAACCTCTCTCACTCAGATAATGACCATCTTTAAATATATTGAAGATAAAGACGTCTTTCAGAAATTCTACTCTCGGATGTTGGCCCGTAGGCTGGTTCATACAAGCTCATCGTCTGATGATGCAGAGACAAGTATGATTAGTAAGTTGAAAGAAGCGTGTGGTTACGAGTATACAAACAAGCTTCAACGTATGTTTCAGGATATCCAAATATCGAAAGATTTGAATAGTGGATTTAAAGAATTTGAGAGTAAATTAATCGATGAGGATCTCAAGCATGTAGATGCAAGTTACTCTATCCTTGGTACCGGCTTTTGGCCCCTAAATCCTCCGAATACCGAGTTCACACCACCAGCAGAAATTGCCAGAGCTTACGAGCGCTTTCAAACCTTTTATGGCATGAAACATAGCGGTAGAAAACTAACTTGGTTATGGCAGCTTTGTAAAGGTGAGATAAAGGCCAACTATTGCAAGGGAGCAAAGGTTCCATATACATTCCAGGTGTCAACTTATCAGATGGCTGTGTTATTAATGTTCAATGAAAAAGATAAAAATAGCTATGATGAAATTATTGCGGCCACAAGGCTGAAATCCGAGGTTCTCGACCCCGTTTTGGCCATTATGCTTAAAGCCAAGGTTCTTAATATGACGCCTCGAGATCCGGAGAAGAAAGACTCAATTGGTCCAGGCAAGATGTTCAGTTTAAATTATGATTTCAAGAGCAAGAAGCTGCGAATCAACTTAAATATTGCTATAAAGTCCGAACAGAAACAAGAAGTTGACGATACACATAAAAATATTGAGGAAGACAGAAACTTGCTCATGCAAGTAAGTAAACATGTTCTACTGACCATCTAAATGCTAACTAGACAAAGTCGGTCATCGTTCGGATTATGAAGGCCCGTAAAAAGATGAAACACACCCAATTAGTGACCGAAACTATCAGCCAAATTCGGTCTCGTTTTGTGCCCAAGATTCCTGACATCAAAAAATGTATTGATATTCTTCTCGAAAAGGAATACCTAGAACGACTAGACGATGACGAAATAGGCTATCTCGCATAAGATATAAATGCTAGATATCTACACAATCAACGCCCAGAACCTCGATGCCCCGAGAAACAGCGAAATCCTGGGAAATTTCCAGAGACACGTCGCCCAATCGTTCAGGTCAAATTCAGGTAGGTTAATAAAGAGAAATAAAAGTTGCAAGCGTAGTGCTCCTCCAGCAATATAATTACCGAGAATTAAGCGCTTCTCTCGCCTCTATGATGAGAACCAATGTGTATCAATAGACGTTGCTTGACTGAGCGTTTTAGCAATCCGGAACAGATAAAAAAGAATTATTGGTTTAATTGTAGATTACACCAAAATTCTAAAAAATTCTGAAATCCGAATCTCAACCTTTTCAAGGTTTTCAATTTGTAACGTTTTATCGATTCGTTTGCACCATTGGGAGGGCATTTCCCAGGTTTATGAAAAAATTATGGCAAAAATAAGAAATTAACCTCCGATTTGAACCAGAAAATTATAGTCAAGTAGCAAGCAGACGTTCCAACTCTTCTTATCATCTCATAAATTAATATTACGAGGCAACTCTGATGCAACTCCTCTGCTATGGGATTTCGCGTACAAGGCACATTACAACAAAGTTTTCTGGGGTCTAAAGAGACAGTCGTTTTAGCTGATCACGTCACACTATTCTTTGACAATACTTGACATCAAGGTACGATGACTTCAGCCTCACTTGAATCAGTTAATTGTTCGCCTAGTATTTCCAAGCTGGATAATGAACTACGTCGACAAAGTGACAAGGTCACAAGATCCGGCAACTCAGACTATGGTGCGTTCCGCTAGCGCAACACATAATTTGCCCTATCCTGTGAAGGTTATTATTAGTCCTATATAGATTTACAAAACAAATTCTACAAGCTTAGACGCCTAATTGTAATTCGGTAGTAGTTGTTGAGTTGTTCGTATAGGGTGAATATGCGATTGTATGCCCTATAATTACAACGATGTTTTTATTTTGTAGGAGTATCACCAAAAATAAATTTGAAAGCCTGAAGAGAAGGAGTTTGTGTGTGAGGGATATCTAGAATACATGATCCCCCAATCT
>JAATOF010005798.1:0-10153 GCA_013170925.1 Podosphaera leucotricha
ATGCAGCATACGGTATATGTACTTAGTTGTAGAGATCACGTAGGCTTCTTCCTTCATACAGAATATAAACCCTCTTTGGACATACATTAGCGAACAGCTACCGTAGCATCTCCTCTTACACCAGTCTCCGGATTTTTTCTTCAGTTCTGGCTTAAAAATTTGCGTATCCCCTCAAATTCATGACAATTGGACGTCCATATACCTTTGCTCGTAGAGAAGAGCCGATCCGAAGGTATCACAGCTGGGATCTAAGCACAGTTCATATTCCGAGCTTTGAATGAAGTTGAAGTGAAGCAAGGTTTGGCCGTTTAAACGAAAGAAGGAATTGAAAGATCTTTATTGCCGAGCCTTTACCCCTTGATCGTAAAACGGTCCGTTTGAGTGTTTCTAAACCTTCAAAAGACCATCATGAGCCGAAAATGTGAATTTACCATGAGTAACGACTAGAGCAGGCTAAGAACTTTCTCCATTAGCTTGACCACCTGCTGAATTAATTTTACCTCATATTAACTCGTCGGTTTAGGGTCTACCTTGTGTGGATCTAGATTATCCATCTCACAAGCAAAAATCGTTCGATATTAAACTACATCAGATTCGGGTGCAGTTGAGATAATCAAAGGTGGATATATATGATCGGAATACTCAGCGCTTACTCCTTCGAATTATTTAAAAGAGCTTTAGTGAAATGGGCTGCCGAATAGCAATGGATCAACAAAAACTTGAGGTACTTGAGCCACAGGTTGAGGCTAGTAGGGCAAGAGAACGTCGGAGGGCTCAAACGAACCCAAATACTAGGTTCATGGACATTAAATCGATTTGCATAGCTCTCTCTAAGTGACTTTGTAATCGGTATCAATGAGACGGGCAATTCTTAAATTCCAAGTTTGTAGGAAATCAATTGGCTCATCGCAGTTACTATCAAGAGATGTTAGAAATCTAGGTGTAGTAAAATTGGAGGGATACTTGTGATGAGGGAGCCCATAAGTCCCTCAGGGTCATTGAGCATATCTTCGATCAAACCATCGATAGCTCCACAGCCTTGATTTTCTCGACCTGAGATAGCCTGAACTTTGCTTAGGTTTCCTTTAATCCTATCCCAAACCTAAAAATTTTGCCAAAATACTCTATACATCCAGAGATCGAAATATTCACTCTAGACCGCGTTACAAGAAGACACCTCTATCTCCCTTAATCCCTCGCCAAAATGTTTGGGAGAGTGAAAAGAATCTTTCATAACCGTGAAAGGCAAAAGCAGTCTCGGTATTATGTGGTAGAAATCACGCGCCGAGAGATTCATGGGTACTGCAACTCTGACTTGGATGGTGAAGGGTACACGGGCTGAATTATCAATGGAGATTGAGTAGTTTCCACGCCAGCAAAGGAAAAACCAAAGATATAACTATCATCAGCATGCACTCATTCGTGTATGTACATTTATAGTATCCAAGAATTGTGAAGATAAAAAGTCAAGACAGAGCCATAGAAAGTAACTGTATATGTAGTTGACTTTGGGACCTTGCCAAGGACTTTACATCTAGTACCTAGGGAAATAGAAAGCGTTTTATAAACTGATGAAAAGAATGATCAGATTTTGTTCATAATTTGCAGATCTTGTAAGTTCACTTCTTCGTGTTCTGAGATTTCGGTTTTTCGACTCTTACTACTTTATCACAATTCAAAATACATAGTGGATCAAAAGCAAATTTAAGCTGAAACAATTAGCTTGATTACACATTTTATAGACCTGACTTACCTTTCGCATCGCGTCCACTGAATTCTCACCCAATTCAAAATTTAAGTAATCTCTCTTGACCAATCCTACTCCATGTTCTCCACTAACTGTACCTTCCATCTCGATAGCTCTTTTTACCATACGATCGAATACTTCCTTGGCGTTAGCTCTAAGTTTATCATTGTATAGAAGAATCACTTCGTTTGTTAGCCATTCGTCAGAATTTTAATACGGAGAACTGACCGTGAAAGTTTCCATCCCCAGCATGGCCTACAATAGAGGCGAATAGTCCACTTTTCTTAATATCTTCTTTTGTCTCTTCGATAATATCAGGTAGTCTACTGATGGGGACAGCGACATCTCCAGTCCAGACGTGATTGTCCTCTTTTTCTCGCATTGAAATTGTACTCCACAGTGCTTGCTTTCTAGCACTCCAGAGCTCATCTTGTTCTTGTTGAGTCTTTGCGATCTCGAGAGTTTTACTTCCTACTGATTTAGCGAGATTCTGGACGATTTCGATCTGTTCTTTGACACTAGCTGGTGTTCCAGCAAACTTAAAAAATAGAGTTGGTGCAGCTGTCCATGGTCTAGTTGTGATTCCAGACGCATTGACACATTTCATTGCCTCATCATCTAAAAGCTCAACCGCAGCAATTGGGATACCCAATCTAACAACCTTAGATGCCAATTGAGCAGCTTGCCTAATGCTCCCAAAGGTACATACTGCTACTGACGTCGTCTTGGGCTTTGTCGTAAGTTTAAGTGTCACCTCAGTAACCAAGCCGAGAGTTCCTTCGCTTCCAATGAACATTCTAGTCAAATCATATCCTGCGCTACTTTTCCTTGGCCTTTGACGTGTCTTGATTATTGTTCCATCAGCTAGAACAATTGTCAAGTTAAGGACCCAATCACGCATGGTACCGTATCGGTATGCGTTGGTTCCACTGCACCCAGTTCCGACCATACCTCCAATCATGGCTCCTGGACCAGGATCAGGAGGAAAAAAGAGCCCGTCTTTCTCCAGCTCTTCATTCAGATCTTCCCACCGCACTCCAGGCTGTACAACGACATCCAAATCTTCTTTGTGTAACTTTAAGATCTTTTCCATCCGAGTGAAGTCAATGCAGATTCCTCCTCGAGTTGCAGCGTATTGTCCTTCTAAGCTCGTACCACCACTATAGGCCGTCACTGGTATTACCCTTTTGTGGCAGATCTGCATGATTTTACTGACCTCCTCAGTGCTGGAAGGATAAACAATCAAAAAAGGTTGTGCCGATTCCTCGTCTATGAGCGCACTCCATCTACTTCCCGAGTGATTCACACGATCGTTTTTGTGAGTGGAGACATTTTCAGCTCCTACAATTTCAACAAAATCAGCCCAGGCTGCTTCAAGATTGGCGTTGCCAGTGTTATGTCTGGGTGGTTTGCTGGCTGCGAGGGGGGTTGTTGACGCAGTTGTAACTTTCTCCGCGCGGGTTGTTCCTAACCAATAACCAAACAAAGCTACCGATATAAGGACTTGAGATAGATTAGTAAGAAGAAACTTAATGGGACAGATAGCGTACGAGCGCTAGCTCCAAGGTAATTTTTCTCGGGCCTGGCATCCCTCTCGTCGATGTACTTCTTTCGCTCTTGCCTTTCCCGCGCTAGGCGCGTTGCGACACTCTCATAGATCTGGCCGCGGAATGATTTGTCCAACGCTTCGGATCTTGGTTGTGATGAATGATATCGTCGGTAAGCTCTTGCCAATATATTAGCAGTATCACTTGGGACACGGAAGTAGCGCAAGGCCTTAGGAGGCGCGCTTCTTGCAAGTAGTGTCATAAGTGCATCGATTTGGCAATATCGTTCTCTTTCTCGCCGGCATCCCACCACGGACCGAAATGTGGAAAGTTGCGTAATTATTAGACGCACGGGTAATGCAACACCGAGTTTAAAAAACGTCGCCTCGCTCAGCCCGATTTCAATCCCATATAAACTATTTACTCAGCGTAGTACTCTACCAACCATTGTTACAGCAGGATTGACTTGAAGTAGAAATTGTAGTTAATTGAACTCAGGAAAACATCATTATGACTATCATTTTCATCATAACTTCAACTGCGCAAGGAGGCTGCTTTCACTCTACTGCACTCGTTGCGATCACTAGAAACAAAAGCCAGGAGACAAAGGCTCGACAACTTGAATCAAGTGTCATCCATCACCTGACATGAACTATATGAATCCTTTTGTATGTATTGTCTTTTCCGGTTCTTATGTTGAGCTGGATAATAAGATAGTACAATACACTCACGGAACATATCGAGAAAGAGGAGGGCATGAAAAACCAGAAAGCTTTCCACTAGATCAAAGCTCCCAATATACCCAAATCTCTTCCCAGCCACGGGACCGAAACGGTGCTTACGGTAGCTCCTTTGGATGGCCTAATGACTTCTCTTCCAGTCAATTCTTCTACGATGAATTGCTCAATGATGCCGAATTGGCAGAAAAACATGGTCTTCAAAAGCATTATCAAACCGTTCGACAGCGAGCGCTTAAGTTTCAAAAATGCTCGTGACTTTCCTACGAACCATAAAATGATTCGAAAAGTCCTTGTGCTTACGCTGGATCATAATGGTTTGATAATAGCATTGATTATTTTGACGATTTTGAGGCAAGACGTCATTATTGGACTTAAACTATTTACTCGCTCTAATAATATTTACCCTGTGAGAAGGGTGTTCGTTGCATTCGTAACATTCCCAGACTACCCATCATTGTTTTCAACTTACTCTTGGGTATGCAGCCTCCAGGACTACTTATGACACGAATGAATCATAGTACACTCCCACCCGAATATTAATTGAAGCCATCACTTGAAGATAGGCGCCTTACAGCTCTCCATCGGAGGAACGCATTTCGACAACCTTTGGTTATCAGATGTACCCTCATCATCGCCACATACATGACCAACCGCGATATTAATGTGGGTAGGTTTTAACTAGGTTCGAACCAACTTTCCCCAGTTCCAAATACTTGGAAGAGCAGCTCGGATTTGTACAGTGTTGTAGTAGTAGAAAATGAGTGAAGCGGAATCATTACTTTTACTGCCGTCGAGGGTTACGACGGTCTTGATAGATATCTATCTGAAATTTTAAGCCGCAAAGTTAATTACTTGCCTACTATGTTTTAGACTATTTACCAGTATGTTGTTAGTTGAATTACAGTCATTATAACATATTAGGTCCTCTAGTTGACATGGTATCTTATCACAAGAAATCATTTTGTTGTCCCATCATGTTCAGTTTTGCAAGGGGATCGAACCTCATTCATACATACACAAGCCGCTCGTACCAGGTTACGTGTAATTTTGCGAGTACATGTATTTCTATTTTAGTAACTTTGAAAGGGCTCTTTTGAAATTTGTTTAATTATGAGTGCTTTTGTGAGTGTGTCAATAAAAAGTGGAGTGGGTTAGGGGTACTCTTTTATGTAGGCCGCAAACCGACCAGAAGCAGCAAATCATAACATGCTCGTGGAAAGCTTTTTAATTCTATTAAATTACAGGAAATTAGTAGACACAGCATGAATTCCAAAATATATCCTCCGCACCTTTCTCCAGGTTAAATCTCAACTCCAAATCACCATACGCCTCAAAAGACTTTTCAAACCTCATAATAAACGACTCAAAGCCCCAATAACTTCCTTCGCAGCCATGGGAGTAAGATTACCTCCTAGGTTGCTGCTTTCTTGCACGCTGGGGTAAAAGAAAGCTGCAACAGCGATCATAATATAAGCTGCACAAAGAAGGGCCCCTTCGAGGTAGTTTGATCTACCATCAAGCACAAGGAAGTTTACAATAAAAGCACTAACGAAGAGAGACACGGTTTCAAAGAGGGTAAAGTATAACGATAATTCTTTTTTCATAATCCAGCCAAGGAGTACAACAAAAGGGGTAACAAATAAAGCTAAAAAAAAGTCAGCAGGATATACCATGGGGAATCTGGAAGCTTGCCTATTTGAATCGATGAACCAACAGCGACACCGATTGCAAGGTCCATCTTATTCTTCATAGCAACAGTAACAGCTGTTACGTGCTCAGCGGCATTTCCAATGATTGGAAGAACTATAAGTCCGATGAAAGTTTCGCTTAACCCTGATTCTTGCTTCACCACAGAGTCAATACTCTCGACCATAAACTCGGCACAAATGGCTACCAAGGCAGTGCTAATGAGCAGAATTAGGATAGATATAGTACGAGAGGCTTCAATATCTTGTTCGGCATTATTAGAAGAGTTTGCCGCTGTAGCGAGTGCGTTAACTTTAAGGGGGGTTAAGCGAACGCTAGGTGCTAGTCTAGGATTTCCACCTAGCGGAACATTAAGTCGATCAGGTAGGGTGTTTGTACGATGGATTCCGTAGCGGACGCGTGGAACAGGACCGGATATAGGTTCTACTTCTGTCAATGGCTGTGTGAAAACATTTTGTGAGAGGCTTTTTGGTAAATTTGCACTGAACTTGAACAGCCGAAGGTTCTGAAAAATTCTAAGTCGTTGATTTTCTGTCAGTGAATCTTGGGCTGAGCTTGGATCTGCGTTTGAAGGTTCCACTACGCGCTTTGCATCATGAGAATGGGTAGTTTTCACAGGACTTTTAGGATCTTTGACATCAGAAGGTAATTTTTCTTTGGATTTTTCTCTTCGACGTTTGGGTTTCTGGTGCCTCGGCTCTTTAGTTTCCTCACTCCATTCAATTTTAGGAGGGTATATTTGTCTAACAGGATCAGTAGTCCCTCTATGGGTGGAAGGATGTTGATTAGGTTGAATCGGATCTATATTTTCATCTTCAGAAGCATAATCAATACTTATGGAAGGGAAATCACTGCGTCTGCGTGGTGGAAAAATTGGTTTTGTGACGAAGAGATTGGGTTGAGCTGGATTTTCGCTTGAGCTTTTTTCGTCTGTTGTATCTTTTGATCGTGTTCTAGATTTACTTCGATAAATAGAGCCACGCCTAATTATGCTCTTGACACGCTTGACTGCTATGTGAGAAATACCAGAAGCATCAGAATCAGAATCATTCGAAGAATAATTAGTCGATGTTTCCATCCAAGCAGCAACTGGGCCTGGGGCACTTTCTTCGTCGATAATATGTTGAGGTGTGCTCTCATACATATATGCGTGAGATTTAAGTTGGAAAAGAAGGTACATTCCATAGACAATTAAAAGGACCTAAGGAGTATTAGAGGACGTTATTGTAAGAAAAATAATTTACGTACAACACTAGTACCGCGGCTAACTTTCAATACGGCAATCGTAGCTTTAGCCTCTTGCGAACTGCTAAATGAAGCATGGAAAGCTGTCTAGATACAATGTGAGACGTATAGCCTGGATTCTTATGGATAATATACGTACTGGAAGAAGTAAACTCATCACACTCAAACTAAGAAGGCATGCACTCATTTGTGTAACAGTACTGTTATATATCTGAATTCATTAGTGAAAATCTCTGAGTTTTTCTGTAAAAAAATACCTGCTCTCGATACCTCAACCCTCCGAAAAGAAAACACATTCCGAGGATCAGTAGTAGATTAGCTAGAATAGAGCCAAGTAACGATGCTTGAACGATACGTAGTTCATCCTGGAAATTTAGTTAGTCAAACATTTTTTAAGATAAGACACAGAATTTATTACCTTCTGAAGAGCAATACTACAAAAGAACAGAAATAAAGTAAGCGATGTCCAGTAGAAAATAAATATGAGTATATAAAGAAAGAAAAATCGAAGAAAATCCTGCCTCTACGATGATAACTTTTGATTATGAATGTGAACATGCCGAGAGAAATTTTGGTCTAAATTGTGATATAAGATAGAAAACTTACATGCTTTAAAACTTTGTTAGCGCCAGTCAGTCTTTGGGGAAGGATAAAACATACAAAATAATAAGTTCAACAGCATTACCGAAGGTAACATTCATTAACGCACCAATTGTATCACCCATCTTCCTGGATACAATCTCAGTCGAGTGACTGAGTAGACCCGCTAAAGGAACAATTGCGGCGGCATTTAAAGTAAAGATAAGTATTGGACTGAGGCCAACAAGTTTAGCTATTATGCCTACAGGTACAAAAACCAAGAGAACATTGAAGTAACTTGAGAATAAAATTTCCTTCGTTGATAGTAGAAAGCCTGATAATGCAATTCGGTGTTCTTTTTTCTCATTTTCCCCCTCTGCTGATGAGGCATCGTGGTTGGGGCCTTTGATTTCCGAATGTGAAGTAGAGATATTTTCGTTGGGTGAGGAATTAGGAGTCGAGCCGTCTCTGTGAAAGTAAGGGAATAAGCTTGATGATCCATGTGCTTTAGTTCTGGCCCAGGAATGAATGCGATCTATGACGGAATTTTGTCAGCATCATCAATTTATTCAGGCAAAGAAAGATAAAAGAAGATGCAAGTTGAAGACTAGAGAATGTGATGTAGCGATTAAAGAGAAACTCCTGAATAGAAGGATCCTTAATTGGCCTAGTCGACGATATTCATATTTAGAACATCATTTCCTCTTCTTAAGTATGTGACACAGAAGAACGGTAGACTTGTGCAGTGGAGATAGTGGCGTATTTAGCTGATGTGATGGGCTATGACATTGCCTCCAGAATATATCAAGAAGAGACTCATCCAAAATTCCTTCCGTAGGACAGATTTTATAGGGGCCATGAAGCTCTTTTCGGGTGGTGAAAAAGACTCACGCATCTTGTGTTCCTTGACCTAGCCTCAATCTCTCGACGCGTAGTACTAGAATAACTAACTTCCTGAATCCTAAATCTCTTTACTAGGTTGCCTCGAATAAGACTCAGGCCTATATATATCGCCGACACCCGTAAAAATTTTGACGTTGTCCGAGGAGGATAGTAGCTACTGTAGCTCAAGTTCAATGAAATGTATTCTTATGTATATATACCATTCTAATAAGTAGCCAGGATCGCCAAACTTGAGAACGTTAATTGATCTCAAACAACCCATCTGTGTTCATCTCAACTTAGAAGAGAAAATAAAAATGGGATGAAGTATCTACTAATGTTTCATGTTCGGTTGACACTAGATACAGCTAAGGCGGCCTAGAGGAATAAACTTTTAACTCGTTTCGGATTGGTTCGTCCATTGTGATGGTATATGGACAGGGCATAACTCACGGTTTAGCTTGAGCGGAATGGCCACATACGGAGGGGTCAGTGTTACTCCTTGGTAAAATACATGTACATGACAGGACAAGTGAGTAGCCAGCCTCGAGTGACACGAATTCCCTCCGGACCGGATTGGATCTAATTGAAATAGTATATTCACGTATAAAAAAGCTGTCAGCATTAATACGCTTGGAATGCTTAATTTGTCCATTCGGTAGATATTCGTTTGGTGGGAAAAAGTTCATTCCACATCCGGATGCAACTTCAGCCACATCTATTGAATTGGGATGATGCTTACTAGTTTTTATTTACACCCCCTTTTTTAATAATGTTATTTTACCAAATTCATAAGAGTTAAGTACGTAAATATGTATGCCATGATGTGCATGAAGAAGCAACGCAATGTCGTGCACTTCATATACGCTAACTTAATACAACTAGTCAACTACCATATTTGGTAAGATCTTATCTGAATATGGTTAGCGTGTAGCGTATACTGCACAAATGGATTATATCCAAAACACGGTATTTGATAGTAGAGAAAACCACGTCAACTATTTACATGCATGTACTTTTCGACTCTAGTACACGTAACTAGGACCAATGTTTTAGACCATGTTAGTTCATCAGACCAGTTCAATCCTGTGAGATGTGGCTTTCATAATTGGTAACATCGATCAGTTCCTTGCGCTTAGAGCTAGTGTCCCAAGGATTTGATTATTCTTCAGGCAATATGAGATGATGAAACTCTCACCACAAAAATTACAAGTACCGATGAGTCCACACACCTTTCGCTAATCGTCCGGGATGTGCAGAAGCAAAATGAACGAAGATACTCCGTCTAGACCTCGCCTTAAGACTCGAGTAACAGCATGTACATGTATGAAATTTATCGCCATCGTTCAGCAACCACACTTTGTTCGTTGGAGAGACCCTCGTCATATTCAACATATGCCATTCCGCCGTCGGATGAAAATAAAGTCCGCACACAGTAAATCCCGAGACCCGCCGTCCTCTCAACCGACGTATTCGATTCATCATAAACCGTCCTCCCCAACTCTTTTTTTTCGGTTTTACTAGTCAGGAGGGCTTTCGGTTTGCATGAGTTACTCGACATCCCCAAGTCCGTAGCGATAATTGAAGGCTAGGCTACTCTGTGGTGTTCACGCGCGACCAAGACTTTTCTGACATCCTATTACAACCTTCGGTTTGTCCTGAGGCACGAACCAGGGGAGTTAGGGTGAGGCTAGGAAGGGAGAGTG
>JAATOF010005799.1:0-16168 GCA_013170925.1 Podosphaera leucotricha
AAAATTTTCATATCTTCATTTTTATTGTTAGTGCAATTATTATACAATTAACTGCTTTTTATCCTAGAAGAGTCGCAGTCCTTCTCTTCAGGATCCCTATTGATCTACGCAGGTTTCCCTCGGCTCGTGGCTTTTGGGTCATGGTGGATACGTTCCTACCGATTTAACCCGATGTAACTAGCTGTCTCGAACGTAGGTATTGGGAAAGGTCGGGCACCGGATAGGCATTGCTGTAGCTTGGAGGATCAGGTATTCTAGACATCCCTAATTCGTCCTATTTCCCTAAGGGACAGTAGCCTGGCCCACATCAGACGATAGATAATACACACTCGGTTGTAGTATTTCAGATACACGTAGCTGGTGACTTTGCACAGATCATCTTCATAGCAAAAGAGCCTAGCGTAAGGTTATTGACTCTTCCATCTTCCTTAATGCTTATCTCGTCCATATTTCAACGATATTTTGGGGTAGTTCCTTTCTTTGCTGGTTGATCAAGTAAACTAAAGTCACCCTAAATATCTCAACCGTTATTTTTTAATTGTTTCGCCTCTAACAGAATCTCTGAGGTTTTGGTAGTTGCTAGCAGTCGATAGCACCCGTTGAGTGAAATCTTTTAATCTTAGATGGGTTGATGGTAGGCCTGAGTTGTCTTGAAAGAGAATCCATTCAAGTAAATGACTTTACTAGGCCAGTGAGTCAGAGAATTCCGTATCACAAGCCTCAACACCCTTCATACGATTATGTAGTGTTTGATCGAGGCATGTCTCACCATTCCGATAAAGATTTTCAACCCTGGCTATCTGCAACGGCTGCAGGAGTTAAAAAAGTTCTACGTAGTTATAGGTAGGTGATGGGGCTCTTCCGTGGGGGGCTGAATGTGGCTATGAATCATAATCAGCAAATGCGGTCTCCGAGCTATGTACACGTAAGTTTTACTCCTACGCAAATTATGATGGTTGTGTGCGATAACCGACTATATTTCACAGCAATTATGTATGCAATCCTTAGTTTATCTGTTTTTATTTGAATAACTTGTTATAATTCTACTTACTTGCTCCGATTTGTTACCTGGATGCATGAAATCATGATTTTCCTCAATTAATTGTTCTTGCGCAGCACCGTCATCATCTGTGCCAGACTTGGCATCGTCTTCAATCTGTCCAGATATTGAGCCGGTATCTTCTATATCCTCGTCTTCGATTTCACTTGCGGATTCAAGACCAAAAACAAGATCTACTTCACCGGTAACGTCTCCAGACGCACCTTCATCCTGACTCTCAAAACCCTCAAACTCTATCTCAGATGAGTGACTTGAAGGTTCTTCAGCAGGAAGTTCGTTCGTAGTCGCGTCATCACGCTTTCTTTTGCGTCCCATTTCACCCAATCTACCCTCGCGTCCTTCTATACCCGCAGTTTGATTGGTGTCAGTGAAAGGAGGAGGAGTAAACCATGGAATTTTTCCACGTAAAAAATCGTTTAACACCATTTTGGCAACACCATCCACGTCAGGCTCACCCCCATGAAGAAGCCTTCCACCTTTACGAGCCAATAATTCCAAGAATCCGATATGATCTTGGTATCCTTTAATCTGATATGTTCGTTCAATATGTTGAGGTTTTGTCTTTGCTAGTACGGCAGGGATGTATTGCTCAGGGTGCTCTACGTTTTCTACTCTGACGACTCCTCGAAGCAATATATCCTGAGGCGTATCTGTGGTACTTGGGGGTACCACTCCGGGGCAATCTATAAGGTAAATTCGCTTCATAAGTGTAATGTATTGCCATACTTTAGTTTCACCGGGGATTGGCGCTACTGTGCAAACCTTCTGTTTCCGAAGTGTGTTGATGATAGAAGATTTTCCTGTATTAGGGTAGCCAATAAAGCCAACCGATATTTGTTTGCGGTTAGAATGAAGTGAGGAAAACTGGCGAAGAAGCTGAATCAAAGAACCTTTGCCGAAAGAGTTTGTTATAGAAGCATGAAAGGCAAGAGTAGGATAGTCTTTTGATAGATACCTTACCCAGGATGCCTGGGTAATGTTAGCGTTTGTATTAGAAGGTAAATAGTCTATCTAGGGATGTACGAATCATTACTAAGAATCCAATCATAAGCCCACAAAGCAGGGATTGACTTCAACTCAAAACGAAACGCGCTCAGATCAATTACGACAAACTTTCCAGAACGGAAAGTCGTCTGCTCAAGGAAACCTAGAGCGGCGGACCTTAAGTCTATCTACCAAGGTTGTAACAGACATCCTTCCATTAAGAGTTGCAGATAGCTGCAGAAGGGGTCTTGACTTAACGATGGAATAGAAAGTACGATGTTAGAGAGGAATGTCGTTCGTACTTACAGCGACACCTGTTGGCACCAAGTCACACTTGTTAAGCACAAAAATTAGATGTTTGTGAGGAGCTTCTTCTTTGATGTATTTTTCCACACTTCGACAGCGAGTGCCTAAAGGATCGCGAGCATCAAGAACGTGTATTACAACGTCCGATGAATCAATGACTTTATACAATTCATTCCATATACGCTTACTCTGTCCCTTATTAAATATAGCTTCTCGGGCACTCGAGACACAGCCATCGTCAGCATCATCGGAGTCATTCCCTGATTTTCCGCTTAATAACTTTGTTTGTTCTAATCGATCGAGATATGTGTCATGACACTTGGCACTTTGTTCCATAAGGTCCGTCAATGAGCTAACATTCATCTTCACACGTTTCCTCTGGGCCTTGGGACCGAAAACATCGCCAAATGGAGAGGCTTCTACCGTCATCTTAGCTTGATGTTCTTTGATTCCATTCTTTCCTTGTCCATCTTGAATGAGACTCAATGGTAGTTTGTTTGATTTCAGTAAAACATTGTAAGGATCTGAGGCGCGCTCGGCCATTGCTTCCCTAAAGGAGTGTAAAGCATCTTGTCCAATAACCCGTGAGTTAGTGAACCACTTTCTGTTGGGCTCAACACGAGCATTTGGTATCTGGCGTGATTGGTAGGTGGCAGCAATAGTAATCTTGCCGGACGCATTGCGTTGCGGTCTACCTTCGGTGAGCCTGCTTAGAGTTTTGACTTTTTTCGCGGACCGATAAAAATTTTCTCCCTTTATTTTGACGTTAGCCATGCCATCATCAGCTTTACCTTGCTTAATCTTTCGATTGGCTTCTTTTTTGCCGGTACCCATCGTTTGCTTTGAGTAATGAAATAAATGTAGATGTAAACGATGGTTTACGGGTTGGAGAAATTTTCGGTGACATTTAAGGAAATTTTTAAATTATGTGGCGCAGCAGCTAGTGGCGCTGATTAAATCAACTCTATCGCTCGCTCGCTATCTTACAGACTCGGATTTCAATCATTTTCAACTATGCCTCCATTGATATATAGAGGCCCAATTAGCTCAATTAATCGATGTTGGTCTTCGCCAATGCGAAACTTCTCCACAGCATTTATGCTACAACAAGTCAGACCTGAACATCCTAAATTTATCGACGTACCAGGCCAAATTCCAGACCGGCATAGATTGAGGCAGAATGAGATCAAGGGAACTATTCCGCGTCCCCGTAATGTACTAAAGACTCGGGCCCTCGCAACTCCGAAACACTATGCGGCATTCCTCCTCGCAACAACACCCGAACCTAAGGACTCCAGCACGCCTGTAAATGAATATTCGGCTTGGAAACATCGAATGGCAAAACTAAGAAGGGACCATCTCCGACAATCTATCGCCGAACTTTACACTAGAAATTTAGAAAGACGAAAGCATCTGGCAAGTGTAAGTTTAGGCAAACGAAGGCGCCGAGAAAGACTACTACGTGCGCGCCAGAGAAAAGATGAGCGTCTTACGAATCCAACCATTACAATTCTCAACAGTAAGCCACAGACAGGCATACTTCCGGACCCAAATCGAGAAGCCCGGATTCAAGAAAAAGCTGCCCGCTTTAAAGCTAGAGAGGAAGCAAAAAGGGAAGCACGGAAGAATGCTTTGCACACATTATATATGAATGCGCGAAATTTTATCACTACTGAAGAGCAACTAGAGGCCACAATTCAACAGATATTCACTGACCAACCATTTTTGGCCGAGGATAACTGTGACAATATTTGGGAAGCTCTTGGAGCGCCGCCGACTACTCAAGATTTCCTTAGGAGCAGTCAAAATCTTTCAAAGATAGCATTACAGGCTTATCGGTCACCGGCTGTTGTCACAGGTGAGAGAATGCGCAGAATCGCAGAACACCTCACTGGTGGAAAAATGGAATCAGAATTCGATAGAATAAAACCTATCTAAATAGATGCTCGGGATAAAATAAAGGCTTTGAATTATCTGCGTAATTTAAAACATACAAGGTCCTCTAGCCATCCTCTGTTTCGGTCTTCATTATTCACTAATAAATCAGACGAGCATGTTAACTTGTAGTGGATATCTTAGTAGGAAAAGCGTAGAGACCCTTTGCGTGATGATATGCCATTTAAGCTACTATTTTAACATACGATAAAAATCTGGAGATTAGTTAGATGTTTTCAAATAAATTTTACAAGAATTCATATATATGTTTGTATCTGGTTTTCTTGGCCCGCATGTTTCAGAGTACAAGCCACTTAATTTCTAGTCATTATAGAGATGCAAGTTGTGTAGGATGACTACGCAGAAGGTATCTAGATCCATCAAGCTAACTCTATAAGTCCTAATATATACCTAGAAACCTGAGTCGTGGTATAGTACATTGTATCATGAATCGAAATATTCCCAACCAGTTTGCTAATGAAAGATAGTATAACAGAATAAAGTTTAAAACATTAAATATTCTAGATTAAACGTATACTGTTTGGCATATTAACATATTGCTGGCCTAACACTATCGAGGTCGCGTGTAAAGTACATTATTATCTAGCACAAGTTCATACCAGCAGCAGACCGGCGCCGGACCAAAGGTGACGGTGACATGGCGACTACTCAGAGCATCCAGAAAGTATGCATTAATTTTGGATAAGCTCTGAGGAATTTATAAGAGCTTTTCTAATCACTAATCACTACTTTAAATTATTATGAAGAGCAGAGCTAAAGTGAAGAAGACTGGTCCAGCTGGATAGTGAGATAGTATTGCCAAAAAATATCCAAGCAAATGAAGGTGCGAAGAATTTTATAATTCTAACCTTTTATATAATACAAAACGCCGGTAAATGAAAGGGCATTAATCTATAGCAAGAATTATCAAACTTCAAGGTCATGTCGGAGACTTTTCGTCAAATTTATCAAAAAGTGTGCGCCTCCTTCGCTAGCGACCTGGTTGCACGACTCTACACTCTTGAGTTTTTGTTACGAATGGATTCCCTCGAACAGGACCAGCTCCATTTCGTGTCTTCTTTACTTTTTCCTGCTTTATCATACCCATCGCTCTACAGACAAGTTCGTATTCAAAAACGATAAAATACTTTTTCAATAAACCTGTTCAAAGTTTTCAGCTTGAAAAGGATGGCGAAGGACTTCAAATGACGACTACTTACGTGTTGTTAAGCCTAGAGTCATTGGATACATGTATAGGTCTCCGCTGGATGGCCTCTTAAGAGTAACTTTTTTTGGATAAGATACACCATCTTGAGTCATTGTCTTTTTCGTCATGAACATGCCACATCCTTGTCGAAGTGCACGATCGAATTTAGGTGGAGTAAATTTTCTATCGGGACATATGAATGTTGGTTGCGGTGGTAGTTTTTGCTTTTGCTGACGGTTTAACCTTTTATCGAGAGGAACTGATTCGGAGTAGGATGATGCCTCGACAGCGGCTAAGCTAATAGCAAAGATGAAATAAAAGAGGGCCAGAGGATTCATATCAACCGGCCAAAGCGATACGATTTGTTGAGCTACAGAAAGAAAGAGAGAATGATAGTAATTGTCGTAAGTTATTGGGATTAAAACTCAAAATGAAAGAAAAAGATGAAGTAGATAGGTTGGGTTGGAGTTGATGAAACTGTGAGCCTTTATATCTCTCTGTCTGGGTCTTATGTTTCACATCGTTATAAATAAGGCTAAAGCATCTTGATATGCCTGATATCTCCCCTCTGCGGGGTGCGATGTATCCTGGTTGATATGCCATACTACTAGATCAAAATCCAATCAACCACGCCAGGACGGTTACACATGAATATAAGTTCTTTGTTAATGAAACATATCAACCAAAAAAATCCCCACAATCATCCAAAAAGCTGGGGAAGCTAATTTAAGCTCAATGTTTGACCTGGAACCTGCACAGAACCTTCTAAGATTTCTAATATTACTTCAGAATAAGCTTCACTTATAAAGTGAGTCTTGTAACTTACTACTCTAGGTTATACGGAGGATATAATTTCTCATGCTACCTCGGCAATAGAGTTTCTCATAAGTAGTGACTTTTAACATCAAAGTTTTCTTCACGTTTAGGGTAGGATTAATCCGGGGAATTTAGATTGAAAAAGCTAAGTATATGTAGATCTGTAGTTGATCACAGAAGCAGAAGTGGATCTAGATGTCACCCTTAAGAAATTCAGGGAAGCAGCTCACAGAGTTCTTCACCTCTTCTCGCATTCTGAACTTTATAACTTGACAAAATTATTCAACATTAAACATCAGATAACGTGTTTCAACACTGGATAAGCCATTCCATTGAGCAGGCATTATTAAGTACAATGACGCAATCAAACCCCAGAAATATTAATGCTTACAGCTCGGAATTATTTCGTCCTTTAAGCACTTGAAACGAGGAGAGTTTTCAACGATACAGTGAGCTGCGCCAGAAGGACTGTATGCACTATTTCTTCTCAGCCATGAAAGATTAGACTCACTCGTACTGGTAAACAACACACTTCTCTCTAATAAAACAAAGCATTATATTATAATAGAGAAGAAAAGTTTAGAATACAAGCACGAGTCTGCTTACTCACGATCAGTCAAATTCGTCTTAGAAAAAAGGAGACTTGGTGAAAGTCTAGACTAGAAAGAGAAGATACGACAAGTCTTTTCTATACATGATTTTATCACGGTATTCTTTGAAGCCTACACTTATTATCGAGCCAGATACATGTATGTCGTTAGATGAAATTACCAATTAAAGAAACTACCAACAGGAAACACCGATTTGTTCATCCAGCCAAGTCAAAATTGCGCAATGTGACTGATGCGTGGCTGCCGCAGAGGCCAGCGATGAAGGAAATTTTACGAGGATACCATATATCTGCAGTAATATATTTCCTCCATCTCTCGAAAATTCATTAATTGAGAGTATAGTAGCACATGTATAGTATGATCCCAAATGCTTCAAAAATTCCGAGTCAGGCTTTCTAAGACTTGGGCTCGGATAGGATCCTCTGCCTTGCCAAGGCCTACACGTATGATACTTGGGGGCAAATTTGAAGAATTTATCGTCTCTTGAGAGACTGAATCATTTCCCGTATATTGACACAAATGTCGATTCTCTTGCATAGCTTGGCGAGCAATTGAGTCATGACCTGCTCATACATGTACTCTCTCTCAAGACTTAAGTCCAGGTGCGTCTCAGTGTTGTGGTAAAAGGATTTCTTTGGGTTATTCTCTTGTTCAACATTTGGGTAGGTCTTGGTATTAGAATATATATATGTAGTGCTGCAACGATAAACATTGTGAACCAGCGCTAAGCAGGGAGTATCTCGTTTCAGGGATTTAAATTGGAATAATTATAGGGTAAATTTCGTTTGCTGGGGTTAACCCCAGCTAGTCTGAAAGCTTAGGTATAATTAACCTTATATTTCAGGATAAAAATGCTGTCCAAGAGTTATGCATTAATTTCAGTACAACTCTTAGCTGTCACGATTGCTCGACTTTTACACCCCCTCCGTTATCGTCGCTGTTTCAAAGATCGCTTTTGCCGCTATTTAGTGTAACCTTAATTTTTGTTTTCGTAAGTGAAATGTGAACTTAAGGTCAATGATCCAGTAGAATTGAATCTTTTTACCCTCATATAAAAATGAATTCAGCGAATACGTCCCCACCACCAGCCCGAAATGGTTACGCACAACGGTTGACAGAGGACCAGCGAGTTCAAATCAATATGCCGCAAAGTTGAGGATAATGGCCTCCTTGAGACCAGAGCTAGAAGTGATACGAGATGTTATGTGTTACGACTAGCAAATCGTTGCATTGGTCATCTATATAGAAGTTGTTGTACAAGGTAAGAAAGAACGTCTATGAAGGCTACAGGTGTTTAGGCTCGAGCCGAATCTCGCTTATTGAAAGAAAACAACTACATGTACAACATGACGTTACGCGTCGCGCGCTAGGTAGCCCGTGATCTAGGTAACAACAAGAGATCAGCATGGTCCAAGCCCTGACATTATGGGACGAGAGGTAATGTACGGACACTGCACGTAAACTAGGCCACAAAATCATCTATATTTTTCCCTATTACATGTATTTATGTAAGCGCTTCTTCTTAAGCGAAGCCCTTTCCTTGCCGCTCGGCTAATTGACAAGGCTGGGCCCGTAGGAAAGCCCAGACAATCCAGCAACGGGTTCAGCCCGTAACACAAGACAACGCTCCTTCTCTCACTAGGCAGCTCAGACGATGCAAGAGTTCCGGGAGAGAAATACTCATCCCACTGAATGACCATCATTCTCTCTAAATCTTAACCCAATGGCAAACGTTCAGAATAATATCAAATTCAATTGTCCAGACTTGGGTTAAGGGAGGCAGCGGTCATAAGATGAACTTCGACGCATTGTCAGGGAATCCTAGGACATGGCAGTAGATGAGGTTAAGTTGAAGTATAAAGCTGGAGGAGGAATAACCATGCACTGAGGCTCCTGTCCTGATATCTACACAAATTGCATTGATAGTTGCATATTATTTCTTTTATATACCAAAATTAGAAGTTAACGTTCATTACGTCCTGTACTTTTAGCGGGGATCTTCTGTAAATTAAGCCATAACGAGTTAGCACATACGCTAAAACCCATATTAAAGTCCAATTTTTGACGTAACTAACGATTCTAATTATAGCGATACTGTATACAAAAAATAATGGGTGGTTGAGATGTCAAGTACGTGTTTTTACTTGTTTCTATTGGAATATCCATTCTAGAAATTAAAAGCTAGTGCCTACGCTTAGAGAACAACTTTTTAATTCTGATGTTAAAGTATCAGCAATCGCAAATAGTTTATCTACCACGATAAAGTCGTAAATTTCGTCTGGATTATCTGTTTGATCTTTTTAACAAGCAAGGGCGTTGGGAAGAATATGTATGGCTTACGTATTTCGGGGTATCTGCCATTGGAGACTATAGGAAATATGCGAAACGGCTTGCGGTGACGAGGATACTTGTTGTCCGCAACCGGGTATGGAGTTAAATACGTTCTAATGTATAGAACATCGAAATAACTCGGAACTCTCGCCATTATGTTAGCTGCAATTGCTGCATCTAAGGCGTTGGTATATGTGTATTTTCTTCCGGCACAATCAAACTCGTCTCCAAGGTTAAAGTAATGATGGGATCGTTTGCTTAAAGTTGCAGCCAGTCCCACTGCAAGATTGAGGTAGATAATGGCTAATGTAGCAAAGGGGGTAAAGCTCTTCATTGTTGTGAATATTAAATCAGATGAGGCGTGGTAAGATCAGAGGTGGTGGTGGTCTCGAGCCCAAGGACAAGGGAATCTCTATACCGTCATACTGAGGGATTTCATCAAGCGTCGATTAATTGTTAACACCGAGATCTTCGGCGACCTAGTAATATCTCAGACCGACGAGTATACAATCGCGAAGATCCGCCGGTACCGTCATTTTGTGATGTGAAATCACTCGAGTCATAGAGTAATGTCTAGACCCATCTCCATAGATTTTGCGCCGACGGTTGCATTTGAACTTCCACTTTAAATTAATGCAGTACCTGAACGTTATTTTAGTACATGTAATTGAATTTGATTGAGTTCAAAATTTATGTCTTTATTTTCACAGGCAACTTATTGAGTGATTCACATATCATTGCGTAGAATTGTGGGCAACTAAACATGTTGGTCGGGTCATGCGAAATAGGAAAATAATAATTATCGAGGTTGAGGGATTTGACTGATTATGCACCGTAATAGACGCGTTTTTGTAAACTTTCGAATTTACTCACGATCATTGATTGTTACTATAACCCCGTCCAACACATCACTAGTGCTACAGAGCTACAGAAGGTGAACAAATCAATCTAAATACGACCAACAGAACAGAGAGAGCGTGCATGGGGCGAATGATGTATACACGATGCAAAACTCCCAAATTCAACTCCTTTTTTAATACAATTAAATCCCAAAAGTCAATCTTTATTTTCCTTGAAGTGATTTTCCAAGGTTAACTATACAATCACTCAACTAATGTGATTAATTTAAAGCACTCGATGCACGTGTTAAGTTTTCTGAAATAGAAAACTTTCCGTGGTAAAAAACGCGCTTTTTGGTAGTATCCAGAAGCTTGATCCAGTTGAACAAAAAATTCTCATATAATCAAACCGAATTTCTTGCTATATCCAAGGCAGTGAGCACACAGTAAAGTGTTCATAGAGAGCAACATAAATTGGCATTCAAAGGAGCTAGTATCTCTCCTTGAGCCCTGGCTGGATGCCCATTACGAACTTCTTGCTCTCCTCCTTACTTTCCTTATGATTGGGAATCAAGATCAGTTTAGAATGCTGAAGAAAGTCAATTATTATAAAAATCAAATCTCTAGCCACCAAAGCAGCTCTTCTACATCCATCCTGGAATATTTTGACCGATTATGTAAGAGTTCACGAGAATCTGCAACCAGAATATGACTCATCTGAGTGAGCGTTTGCGAGTATCAGAAGAGGCAAACGTGGCGCTTGCCAAACGACGGAGAGCTAAAAATCACGTCTACATCTTGGAGGAGCGATGAGCAGTGCAGAATACAAAGTCATAGTTGAAGAGAAAGAAAAGAGGAACAGAAAATGGCAGGCTGGTGAGGTAACCTGTGATGGTGAAGAGCCAATCCGCCCAGAACCGAAAGTGGGATGCTACATCAACTCCAGCGAGACTGGTCACCATGCGAGACCATTTGAACGCAGTAAATAATTCTCTAATTAATTTGAAGCTAGTAGAGCAAGGACAGCAACACTGAAAAATCTTATAATCTTCTTTGATCTCTTTAGGGGTACTTGTGATCGTTTCAATGTTTCTACAGAAGACATATGGAATATGGACGAATCAGGAATCGCCTTGAGGGCGTACTCAAACACACAGGTGCTATCACGCTCGAGAAAAGATAGATATATCAAGTCCCCAAAGATTGCAAATAGGTATTGAATATCGGGGCGATATCAGCTGCCGGTTAAAAATTGAAGTGTCTTGTGGCTTTGAAAGGTCAGAGCCGTAAAACCTCATGGTTCCTCTCTGATACTGCTCCTGATTGATACTGTACGACCTTCGATAGTGGGCGGATGTCGAATGCAATTGAAGCCGAATGGCCTCGGCGGATATTCACGCCTGAGATCTGATCTAATAATAGCATCAAGGTAAGGTTCTTATCCTTGACGGCTTAACGGGCATGGCAGTCACATAAATCTAGATTTCATGCTTGCTTGTAGAGAAAACAAGATTCGCCCCCTCTTCTTGCCACCTTATTTATCTCGCATATTGAAAATAAGTCCCACCAAGAGCTGATACTTAGAGCGGACACACGGGAAGTTAGACGATAATATCGGTAAAGGTAAATTAGGGAATAAAATATTCATCTGAGGTTGCGCCGACGAGTTCCTTGTAACCCTCGACGCACTAGTGAAACCATGAAAAGAAATACTAGGAGTGCAGGGTATCCGTGATCTCCACCAAATTAACTTAATAACCAAACCCCCCAACTCCTCATTAGCGATATACTCCTGTTGGATCAACTTATTTATTATTGGAGAGATGTGCTCTGAACCCTATTATTTCAACATCGCATCGTTTTTGGCTCCCTTCTCGTAAAGTCTAGATCCGCGGGCCGTCAGCCCTCAACGACGCAGCGCTCATCAAGAAAGAAAACTTTATTCAGTTCTACAATCTGCTTGGGAAGTAGGGCTCGTAGAGAGGGTCATGTTGGAGTGCCACTGGCCTCAGAAACCAAGGCCTCGTAATTTAACCTTAGCTAACACAAGTTCCGGTATGAAAAACTCAGATTCTATTTGATTCAATTCATTTGAATCTCTATGTTATATAATACAATCTTAGAAGCGATGCCGTTGAAACATCCAACTTCGAAAGTGAAGAATTAATATTTGTTGGGTGCGCGTAAGGTTAGAGTTGCGCGAGGGATACCCCATCGAGCTTACCAAAACTCTTCTCTCCAGTCCTTATCTATGACTACAGATATCTAGTCTTTGACTTTATTCTTGGTCATTGTTTTCAATCCTCAATACAGAACCAAGTCAAATATGGGGTAATAGTACCACACTATAAAGATTTATTGAGGCTCTCGACTCATGTCGTAGGACATCTTTCGGGCTGAGTGCATTGTATTCTGCTATTGATGCCTTCGAACTTCAATAGACAGTATTACCTCTGGAAATATAAGATGCTAAGCTGATCTAGTAGTAATGGGCTTTCTCAAGTTTGGCGATCAAATATATTAATACGCCTAAAGTTCTTTTACAGTCTATCAGGGAGAGATGAAATCTTGGAGAGTAAATTACTTGATGATTCGAGACGCAATAAGTACACACTTATTTATCTACATAGAACATAAGGCTGACTAATAATTAAAAGGCTTTTTTGTGAGATTTACCAAACAAAGAGATAAAGGATGGTACTTTGTTCTTATTTTCCAAACATTCGCGTGTGGAAAGGGTAGATGGCTTGTTAATTGTGTGAGCAGTGTCTTTATTGGATGATAATTTCTGCCGTCGGTATTCAGGTCGTGTAGATCTTCCATCAGTATTATTTTTTATTGCACTTACAGTTCGAATGAAAGCTGGATCTCGTTCATTGGCATCATTTATTCTATCAAGGTCTAGAGAACTAGAAAATCTCGATTCTATCTTGGCTTGGCATAATTCAAGATCAGTTCTTGTTTCTTCGGTAAATACTGGCTTGTTCCACCGTGAGCTATTAATACCAATTCTCTGAGATTCCTCTAGACCGTAATTTTTAGATGTGCTATTATTAATATCCTTAAAATTCAAGGGCGAGAGACAAGTCGAGTAAAATCTGTTTTTTACTGCTTTATCGTTCAGTGATGTTGGGTAGCTCTCATCTAACGTAACTCTTTGTAGATTGCAAAATTTTCCCAGAGAAGAATAGGTTTTTGGACTCGCTTTGGAACTTTTGCTCTCGTTTTTTCGAAGAATCACGGATGGATTTGTCCAACTTCCGTTCGAATCAAATTCAAAATCCCTAGAAAAACTTTGAGAACGATTAAGCCCTTGTAAGTCGAGTAGAGGATCTCTTAATTGAGATGTTAGAGTAATCGGTCTATTAGTCGGCCAAGGAGACTTCTTTGGTAGAGTGAACGTTCCAGCTTCGAATATAGCTTTGAGTAATCTAACTGTTTGTTCGCGAGGGAGTCCTGTAATTCGTACTTGTTGAAGGATACCACGAAGATTTAAGATATTTTCGAAGATGCTCCAGTTGTCTTCGACTATATTTGGTTAGCAGTTACAATTACTCACGATCCAACATACTTTCAGAAAGATAAGGAAACTCATGACAGCTATTAGCGTCTTCAATATATCTTCTACAAATCAGATGTAGCTCTCTAATTGGAACTTGATATGACCGATTGAGCAAACTTGAAATCATTTGACGAAACATTCGATCCAATTTTTCCATCCGCAAGACATTACTAAAATTAGTCGTGTTAACTTCGATAGTGAGCTTCTGTATAACATGAAAATAATTTACAAGCCATACTTGTGATAATGAAAAGGCAGGGCCCGTAAAAGGGCTGAGAGTAACGTGAAATTCATATTCAGTCCAAAAATATGTCATCAAATCAAGACGAAGAGCTTGAAAAGAACTAATGGCGCCCATTACAGGCTCAAGTATACTCCACGGAGTCTGGAAAAAGTCTTCAGGATAATATTTCTTTGTTTCAAAACCGTGTGAAAGACTGATTTTCTTTGTAACACTTGGGAAACACCAGTAGTAAATTTTCCATCTGAGGTCAATAGAGAGACTAAAAAGAGCATGTGGGAAATTTTTATTGCTTTTGAGCAAATAACTCAATGTGTCTTTGTGGTCCATTAATATGAATGGGCTAGCTGAAATGATATCAATTTCTTTGCTAAAAGATTTTTGTACTCCAAGCTCTTTCGTTGTTAAAAGATTGTTATGTTCGACGTTTGACCTCTCCAGTAAAGCTGAATAAGAACTTTGGATAGATTTTGGTGATTGAGAAATTTGAATCGATTCAACTA
Organism: Podosphaera leucotricha; assembly: GCA_013170925.1. Classification (NCBI taxonomy): domain Eukaryota; kingdom Fungi; phylum Ascomycota; class Leotiomycetes; order Helotiales; family Erysiphaceae; genus Podosphaera; species Podosphaera leucotricha. Next base: position 14,396 of record JAATOF010005799.1, read on the forward strand.
TATTATCTGCATCAGAGAATAGTTTTGATTCAGAAGACTCATCTTCAAGACTTTGTATCTTTGGAGTGCCTCGTTCGATAGATTTCTGTTTTTCCCATAGAGATGGTGATATCTGGTTTGAAACCCTCAGCAAAGGCTCAAGATGAAAAGAATTTGAAAATTCTAGCGTATGACATTGACCGGTCAGTAGCTCAGAACTGGTGGAGGTTTTTTTTTTCTTGAAGATAGTTGACCTAGAGCCCAAGGTATATTGAGATTCAGGGCCGAAAAACTGGATCCTCGGAATGGAAGGAGTTACGCTCTGAGATGATCCAGATCTTGTGCTTCTTTCTGGAGATCGAGAATGAGTGCGCTCATCGATAACACTACATCTATTCTTTTGTATTGAATACTCTTCTGAACTTTGTAAATAAATTGTAGGTCTATTGGTAAACAACCCCATGAATACTTTGCAAGATTCTAAATGACCTGAAGTCGCTGTTTTTTCCCTTGCTTATTTTGCATTATCTTGACAAGATGGTTCTTATTGAAGAGGAAGAAAAATAGAAGGACATTTAGCACTTGCATCTTTTAGTGAATTTCAGTATTTAGTGCGACATTTGTAGAAAAAATTATGAAAGTTTTAGGCCAGTAACTTGTATTTGCCTTGAAAGTACCTAATCTCTTCACTAATATAAACCTATCCTTTCAATGAGAGGAAAATGTAACAAAATTAATTTTCAAGAATCTTTGTGACCCTTTGGCTATCGTAACGACCTGCTGGAATTCTAACAGAATCATAGAATAAGGGAAAAAAATTGCATAAATAAGTCAAGAATATTCCATGTGATCGAATAAACGACTTGTCGCTAACTCGGAAAAGAATTGGTGGCAAGTGGTTAAGAAGGCAGCTTCGATGCCACGATTGCTGATATAAAAATGAATTCAGCGAATACGCCCGCACCACCAGCCCGAAATGGTTACGCAAGTGGGTACTCGTAACTTCTGTGCCGTCTCTGCGGCTTCGATTTTGTCGTTTCTTTTAAGGACGAATTTCAGTTGGACAAAAGGTAATCGCTTATGCGGTAATATTTCAAAAAATGGTCATCGGTGCAGCCGCAAGGATTTCGCTTTCAATTAGTGTCTGATTATGTAAGGATATTATTGGTTGCCATTAATTAAGCTAAGCTAAAAGAGATATTATGGCGATTCACACGCTTATGCAGAACTTGAAAAGATTATATAAGTACATACATGTATGTAACGTCCCGTAATGGTCTAATAAAATTCATCAAGACGTCATTGATCGTCGTAATTTGAATAATAATAGACAGGTTATGCCAGGGATAGTATTTTATGCAAACTACGTTTACATACATATGAAATTGATGCCTCTCAGCTTTGACTAAGTTCAACCTTGGATCTGTGACTTTATATTACATTAACATCAATCAAATCCAACCTACCCTCTAGTTTGTGTATACTTTTAAAACGAATTGCGAGAAAAGATTATATTTTAGTGTTTTGACAAATTATTCTTTTCTAACTAGTTAATCGCAATTTAAATAAAAATAAAAATAACTAGGAATATGTCAATAAATTAATCTATAACACTGAATCGGGACACTCACGAAAAATACTAATCATATATCTTATAATACATTGTATCAGAGCTTTTCTTAGATAACCATGTCTGCGGCATGGTACGACGATTATGCAACTGCTTTAAATCATCGAAAAGATTCATTGGCCCTGCCATAATGTTGTCAAATTTTTCCATGAATCTAGTGTTTC
>JAATOF010005821.1:0-10129 GCA_013170925.1 Podosphaera leucotricha
CATGGTCACCTGATTCAAATACCCCTGTAAGCAATACATTTCGTCATTATTTTTGTAGAAAAAATTACAGTACTGCTGGAAAAATGACTTTGAATTTCCGAGAATCTATATCATTAATTTTGATGTAAGTTTCGTTGAGTTATCCTGAGATTTATCTATTGTGTTGCAAACATGTAGAATTTTTGCGAGTTAGTGTATATGCACTACACATTTTCTATCTTTACAGTTACATGTATATAGTCTGAAGGCTATACACACTGAAAAAAGTGTAAAAAAAACAGACTATAGGCTGTACACGTATTTAGAATCAGACTAATGTAAACAATAATATGACTAGTATCTCGCGACATTAACATGTACCGACAAAACACGTGGCTTTCATGGTCAAGTCAAGGCCCTAAAAATATAGTTTAATCGACAATACACTTCTGTGATTAATGATAGCCATGATTCTTAAGCTGGAAATCCAAGCTAGTTACATTAAAAATTTAGTTAACTTATTTGTTAGATACAATAAACAGTAAAAACATCAGAATCCGAGAGGCCGGTCGTAATTGTTAGCGGAGAAAGATAATAACTTTCGGGATCAGCTCGAGATTGAGATGGAGGATCTGAATGTCAATTGACCCTGTATCTCGCAAATTTAGGACATACACCAATTCTAATGTTGTAGTTTAGGGGTAGTTGTGGTGTACAAGGTCCAAATTCAACCTGGCTTATTAATTATAAACACTTCATAACCTTGGCGACTTCAAAATAGTAAGTAGGCAAGCAAGAAGCTTGTGAAACATAGAACGGCTACAATTTGCAATGGAACACCCTGTGAACCATGTTGTACTTGCTGTGCTACTTCTGGAATAACTTCGTTTTCTATTCCACCTTTAACGCTCTTTCGTAATCTCAAGCCTCCCTCCTGCGTGTAGCTCGCTAAAATCTGCTCTGCTTTAGCGAGCCTTACTTGAATTTCTTCATAACTAAGAGTGGGAGCTTTTGATGGTTCGGACTTAGGAGATATTTTGGAATCAACAGAGGTAGGAGCACCACCACTCTGGCGAGATTTGCTTCGATCTTCTGGTGTATATGTCATTTCAGGAGATGACGAGCCATGTGCGCCATATGCTGGAGGAGCTGTGTCGGAATTATACTAAGCTTCATTAGATCAAAACATAAGCTGAAAATTTAAGAGCAAAGGCTTACGGAACTTGAACTGTTGACACCATTTTTTGAAGGAGTGACAGTAAATCTAGTTGGTTTTGCCTTTGGTGGCAAGTATGCGACCCTAATTTTCTTTTCCCAGACTGTGCTCTTATCAGCATCGTCAAAATATTGCCACTGTGATTATCAGCAGGGTTTTGATGTTGTAGATCATTGAAGTCCTACATCGCCCCCTCCGCTAGATTGCTCTTTTTCTGCTGTTATGGCGACAGTCTGTACGAGAAATTTATCTCTACATTTAATATTAATAGGAGGCTCTTCTTTCATCGCCTGTAGGAGAACTGTAAGAGTTAAATATTATCTAACACAATTTCGAATAACCCGAAAGTTTTCAAACATACCGGTGACTTCAACTTCTTTATTTGGTTCTATCCTTCCTGAGTTTGGGCGTACGCAGTATCTGGACCCATGTTAACATCTAGGATACTCTATTTTTGTCAATTCCATATACTGCTTAGGTGCTGTCGTTTTGACCTTGAGGAACAAATATCAGATAATTGCGTATATGTAGTCTCTAATTACTATGACAAACCTTGAAAGCGATAGGAGTTGAGTTTGAATTTTGAATCTTGAGAGTCTCCGCTACCTCAGTTGTAAGAGGCCCTAGTGTACGTTCAGTGGTTTCTAGTTACTAATGCTGGTACACTAACGATGGAAGCCCAGTTCATCAGGAGTGATGTTGACAGGCATGGTTGTAGCAAGCAGCTTTAGTTTGTTGATGGATCTTTTCTTAGGATATATGCGATTGAAATGAAGAGCAAATCTTTGAGAAGAGAGCGGTTTGGGCGAAATGTTATAGGTTCAAACAATTGAATGGTAGACTGTCAAATTTACACCTACACACACTTGGGTTTGATATACGTAGTAAGATATGAACCGTCATTTGTCCACATTAGGATTAGCTTATTATTTCGTGAACATCAGCTCTCTTATCAACCCCACCCAAAGTGCGTCCGCATTTCAAGCTCATGTAATACAGCAAGCTAATTTAGTCTATCCAATATAAATCTGAGGAGCTATTTTATTCACTTTTTTTTCTAAAATGAAAGAAATATTAAATCGGTCATTTGATTAAAAAATTTCCCGGCAATATTTTATTCACAATGGGAGCAACTGATTTAGATAACCTCGTGGAGTTCGGCTTTCCAAAGGAGAGAGCACAGCTAGCCCTAAAGAATGGTGGATCACGTATGAATTTGATGGTCTCTTACATCCCGTCACTTAAGCTCACTCTTAGTTATAGTACAGAACGCTCTCGAGTGGCTAAGCAAGAACGAAGACAAATCGACAGATGAACTTTCCAAATGCACCGAACCAGACGAACCCTCTATCGATACTTCACCTCTAGCTGCGGGAGAAGTCGCAAAATCCATGTCTTGCGATGAGTGTGGTAAAAAGTTAAGAAGTATGATGGCGGTCCAAAATCATAATCGACTGCAGTAGGATACTCACAAATACTCGGAGAAATAATTGCTAATTGAGTTTATTAGTGGTCATGAAAGATTCTCAGAATCAACAGAGGAAATCACACCTCTCACTGAAGAAGAAAAGGCAGCTAAGCTTGAAGAACTAAGAGCATTAAACAGGGAAAGAAAAGCCCAACAGGCAATTATTGAGAAAGAGGAACAGCGGAAAAACGAAGTAAGATTTGTTTTCTCAAAATTTGGTATTTATCGAGTCTAACTTACGAGAAGAAAATTCGAATGAAATCTACGAAAGAAGTTCAAGATGCCAAAGAGCAGATGGCTCTCAAAGAACAGATGAAAGCTGTTGCTCAGAAGCGTCAGGAAAAACTCGATGACCTCGCTGCAAAAAAGCGTATCAAAGATAAAATCGCCGCTGATAAAGAGGCTCGCCGACTCAAAGCAGAGGCACAAAAAGCCATCCGCGAGGGTCGACCAGAGCCTACCATGACAAACAAAGAAGTTCCTTCGCCAAATTTATCGTCGAAAAACACAAATACTGCTAGAGAAGCTAGATTAAGGCTGCAGACACCCAATAGAACATTAACTAAAACCTTACCTGCTGAGACTACTCTGTTTGAATTATTACAGCAGATTGAAATAGAGACTGGTGATCAATTTTCTAGCTTCTCCACCACGTATCCGAAGAAAACTTTCAGTGGACCTGTAGACTTTGGTATGACTCTCAAAGAAGCTGGTCTACTACCTTCGGCGGTCTTGATCGTAAGGTGACGTAAAGAAGATGTTGAGAATCGTAACGATTAAAGATAATATGGGAAATAAATACTAAGGCAGTAAGTATGAGGGTCAATTGTACAATGACGTTAAATGTGGGATTGGGTGTAACGCATAAATTAGATTAGGAGCTGCATTTATCTAATTCTGCTTGCATATTGGTCCGTGCCAATTGACATAAATTTCCAAGTTCAGACTTCGGTAACTGAAGTATTAGGGGTGTTATGAGCACCCTACCCACATCAAATCTATAATTATGTATACGCCCGAACGAATTGGTCAACCACCATATAACAAGTGATTGATTCTCACGAGTCTGCAGCCTAAAAGACTGTCAAGTATTCTAATGATGATATTTTTGCAAGTAAAAGAAAACCAGCGAATGAAAATGACATATCGGAAGCCACGATCAGAAGTTGCCAAGCTGACTCGGGGAAACACCAGATATCTAAACAACATCATCAGCAATTGTGCCCTAAGTAAGAGTTTTTGGAAAACTAAATTCTCCAAGAGAATGTTAGAGGATGGCCGCCTATCCACGCTTGCGCCCGAGAAATGTCTCTCCTTAAAAAGAACTGAAACTCCAGCTTTCTCCGACGCCTGAAAAATATGTTTTTCAGTTTCAGGCAGGAGGATAAAAACCACTAGAGCTAGGAGAGCCATACCAGAATCTCTCTGAGTGCTCTTTTTTGAGCTCTTTGTGTCGGTTCACCTCGTGAACCGTTTGAAGTAATTGAGTAAGTAAACGATAGATCTGGTAAAGATGTCCTTGTTTCCTAGTAGCTGGATAACAGCTAGCCAGTTCCCTTAAAACTGCAGCGCAGAGAAAAGGGGTCTTTTATCTGTTTGCAGCCAGCACAATAGATAGAGATGCACACCAGTAACTGTAAGTCTACAACTTAGATACGTTAACGGTATGCTTTTTTATTCAATTAAATCTATCTCCCGTCCTCTATCTTCCAAAGTCAAGTGAAAGGTTGAGTGAGCCCCGGCTTCGCTTAAGCACCCCGGTTTATGATATCTTCATATCATTTCGGAATTTGCATTATTCCGGCACTTTGGGAGTCTCGGGATAGTCTCAATGTTCATATGGGCAATATGTTGGAGATGCATGAAGCATGAATCGATCGAGAATGGGTATCAATTGTCGCCGCCGTATCCGCCGCTGGTAGAAGGTTGATGATGTGTCGAGCACTTTTCAGAGGGAGGTCGGTGTCTTCACAGCTTGTCGTGTGTAGTTCTTCGGATAGGGCGCCTCAGAAAACGGTGAGATGTAGCTTTCAATCCAACGGAGTCGCTGCGACGGATCTTTATGCCTGCGATCTGCTCTAGGAACAGAAACCATATTCTCATCTGCGATCTGTTTGGCAGTTATAAAAGTCTAGAGTTCATGTTTGACCATTGATAAAAGAAAATTCATCTTCTCGACTTGGTACATTTCACATCCTATATCCGGTAGATTTGGTTTCCTTCTCGCCCATCCAGTCGATGTTTCGATTTTAGATTGGCACTCTGTCAGCCCGTAACGCACTAACCTCTCAAGAGAATCTCATCATGTAGAAGGGCTATCAGGGAGGATAATTAGGTCGGGTTGAGGGGTAATTGGCCCCTGTCCCTTCCATCGAGACGAGCTCCTTCGATCATCATAACCCTCACTGTTTTTGAATGCGAACAAACGATTCGACGATGCGAAAGTATGTGTTATCTAAAAAGTTGATTCGGGAACAGAAATATAACGGGATCGGTGCCCCGAGATAGGTGGTTGAAGGCCAGACTCAAGTCGAAGGTCTTAGTGGATTAGAATCAATAAAGTCCTCTCACAACTTTTCCCTCTCGAATAGTTACAAGGAAAATTTTCAAGTAGCAGTATATGTGGTATTTCGAGGAGACTCTCCATGGAATCAAAGGCAAGGCCTACAAGCGCCAAAATCATCAAAGCTTGCATGGGAAATCTACAACTATACATATATTTACATTTAGTAATTGAGAGGAATCTCAACTATTACCCCTCGTGATTCTGCCTGTAGTGAAAGTAAGAGAGCTATATAGCCAAAACAGCAAGCAGCAAATCAAGAAGCTGATTTTAATGGATAACCCTTACCAGTCCATAATACTGGTGTGGCATACTAGAGAAATTAGTAACGAAATAGAGGTTCACTGAGATTTCTTAGGATAACCAATAAACGCCATTCGCCTTACAATATCAAGCTTCTGATACTAGCCATGGAGTTTTTGCCTTTTTGAATCTACACCATCGATCGCTGCACTATTGGCGCTCAAGACATCGAGTGCAACTCGATTGACATTATGATTACTATTCCTTAATATTCCTGGATCAGTAGGCCGTTTCATTGGCATTCGAAAGCCAGTTCCTCTTGTGTTTGGACTCGGACTACCAGGTGCACCAATGCGCCGCATACTATCTAAGCTTGGGTTAAGAATGTTTCCTCTAGGTAAGTTTGTCCCAGTCCCTCCATTTGCTGGTGCGCCTGAAATAGGATGAGCTTGACTGCCGCTAGGAACGTGTTTAAGGTCCCTTGTTAACGGCTTACTACTTTTGTGATCTATGCCAGGTGTCTTACGAATACTGGGGCTCTCAGCATGAGGATTAAAGGGTGGTGCGTGAGGAGGCAGAGGTTCCGGAGGTCCCGCGGGCGGTCCACTTTGATTTGGTGCTGGCGGTGGAATTAGAGTCGCAGCACGAGCAGAGTAGAAGCCAGCGGCAGGACTTTGGATTTCCAAGGCTTCATCATCGAGTGAATTATTGGAAAGCGGCTTGTGAAGAGGTGCTGGAGAAGCAATTGTAGAAATTTGTTTACTACTATTCATTCGGCCCGCCTGGTTGATATTTTGGCCTCCTAAATTAGGTTTGACCGATGTATGATGTGTGGATCTATCGTGAAAATTGGCGTCTAGACGAACTGCCGAACCAGAACCGAAATTAGGGTTTGTTTGTTCATAAAATGGGGTTTGAACATTAGGCCCATTTGATCGCTGAGCTTGAGCTGATCTGGATTGCGGGTTGATGCCTAAAATTTGCTCGTTTATTCCGTTATTCGTACGTGTGTTTGGTTGGTTGGGAGTGGTAGACTGAGTAGAATCGCTCAGGGCTACTTCATCCGGATGACAGTTTGGATCAGCAACACTGAAATCCGCTTCATCAAAATCTCCGAATTCATCTTCGAAAAATTCTTCTGTAGCTTTGATGGATAATTAGCACGCACACTTCCCTCATGAGAGACATACCATCTCTTATCAGTGTCAATTTAGGTTCCTCCGTCTGTTTCTGCCCTAATCCATTTATTGTCGAGTTTTTATTTGCTCTTTCCAGGGATGGCGATGCCTTTGGTTTCTGAGGACCTACAAAGCTGCTATGCCTGAACAAATCATCTTCGTTCCATTTAGGAGCAAAGGCTTTGACTTTTCTGACTTGTTTTAAGTATTCCAGGTCGTATAAGCAATTCCCGAGCACATTTCCAAAATTTCTCAGTGCACGCTTGAGAGCATCCGTAGTACCTTCTTTTTTAGATTTCTCGAATGCCGCAGCTTTGCTTTTGTAGTTTTCGGTGTGTCCATAGCCAATATCTTCGTGAAATGTACCATCCTTTAATGTAACACGTACTACGACCGAAAGTCCTAATGTTACGGTACGAGTTTTAGGGTTCTCGTCCATAAAGTCTACCTGGCAATCCATTATCTGGGAAGACCAACCATTGAAACCGAAAACTTCATTGGCTAGCTGGATGCACTTTTCAGCGGCAAGATAGTATATCTTTTGTCCTGAGGGACCAGGTCGAGAAGATAAATATTCTGGTCCAAGTTTTTTTTCTAGTCGTGGTTGAAGAGTGGCTATTTCCTGGGCTGTGTAGGCTGAACATTTAGGTTCCACACAAGGAGAACTAACGCTGTTTTTGTTGCCTCCCATCAGGTGCTGATCGCCAGGTCTATCAGTAGATTAGTGTCGTAGTTTAGAAGAAAATAAAGGGCTGGTACGCAGGCATTGGATAACCGTCTGCCCTCTGTAGAAAGGGAATAATCTAAAATTTAGGGTGTAACGCGTTACTATTTATCGGTGCTTTGAGCTAACAAAACGATAAGGTTTGCTTGAGACGGTGAGGTTTGATAGACCACACGTGAAATTATTGCTTACCAACAAGTCAGCTGCAGTACAACACTGAACCACAAGATTGACATCCAAGATATTTACTTAAATTGAAATCATCATCTAACACTGAATGTTACAGTTATAATGTGTACTGATACCCGTCAAAATAGTATGTGAGAATAAAATATTCATCTTTATCCTAAACAAAACATTCTCCCTAGAGGAAAGTTAAAAATTCCCGGTTATGAAGATTTCAGAGCAAATATGTTGAGCAATATGGCTGCCTTTTCATACCTTAATTCATCTTACTTTCCCAAGGTGTCATTCATTAGGGTTCAAGCTGACTAGGAAAACTATAAAACATACGAGAAGTTAATCTCAAATTGGTTATTTCTTTCTATTCTAGTTATAACGGAAAATATGATGAATATAACTCTTATCATAATATTTAGGCGTACACATTGGCTTGCTCCTCGCCAATGGAGTTGACGATAGACGCCCACAGGTAATTAAATGTTGTAGAGTTATATTAATATATATCGTCACTTATCATTTGATCTTCATAATTCGAGTCAATGAATCCCTAACTAATCAGCGAACTAAAGCCCCAATCCTCAACACCTACATTCGCCGGCGAATATTTGCCCACAGAACATCATACGGTCAAGTAAGCTTATGCAAACAGAACGCCAAATCTTCTACTTCTATATCTTATTACCTTGCTATGTAATAAATGTGATACCTAATAATTAGGTACCCAATGAAAGTACCTTAGAGTATTTTAGACCAAAACTCAGGTGGTGTTTCACATCTCTAAAGAGGGCGGACACCAACAGAGAGAGATGTGTTACCACCATGAGAACAGTTGAAAATCTGATTTCGACCGGGGCTGATGTCACTATCCGAGGCCACACCTCCCATCCACCCGAGATTCGCTCCCAGAGTATTCATTACTAACTGCATGCGGCCTCTACTCTGAGCGTTGTGTTTCGAGACAGCCTGATCCCAACCACCGCTGTATAGAAGAAAACCTCCACCACGTTTAGATGCTTCAGTGATGACAAGTATCCAGGCCTGAGATAGGTCATAGTAAGCGTCATCCTTGTAATGTTGGTGTGATTTGCTATCCCATTCGGGCAGTTCGTGAACTACTTTGGTGACCATATCCAAATATGAAAGCGATATAGCAGATTGATTTTCGTTGGGTGGAAGATAGTATGGGGTGAAGTCAGTTAATGCGTCTATTAGACCAGTTAAGAATTGCTTGACCCTGTTGAACGCATAGTCTGATCCAGAATTTCCACCATAGGGGAATGCGTCACGTAATTTTTTTTGATAACATGCCAATACCTCAGCGATGGCTTCTATAGATGGTCTAGGAGCTGACGAAACAACCTCAGAACCAATGTGCGGGTGACTTTCGCAAATTGTCTGCAAGACCGACCTAAGAGCTGTAGCATCCAATGTTTCCAAGAGACGATGAACTGCAATGGGACGACCAGATATGTCAATTGCTTTCAACTTTTTTGGTGGCCGAAGGAGTGAACGAGATGTCACGGCAGGAGAATTAGTGGGGGATATTGACATGCCATCAGCAATATCATCGTCTGCTTTTCTTTTACGACTGATCATTCTTTGGCTGGGAGACTGGGTAATCGCTATTTAAGAATAAACGAGTAAGTCAAACGATTTCATAATACTCAAGATGCTCATACCTGCATGATGCTGGTTTGTGTCGTGGTGTCGAGTAAACGACGATGGATGCGTTGGTAGTAGTACACTCATTTGACACAAGTATTTCTTGTGATGAGAGTATAGTTATTGGAGAATTGGTGAGATGAAGGATTTGTGGAGAGAGATTGAATGCATTCACATAGCCTCACCGTACGCAGTGTGGAAAGGGTATCAAGCAAATTATAGAGTCAGACACAATGCATCGCTTGCCAATTTGGAATAGTCAACATAAGGAAGGCATCAAGGCACTAAAATAACGAATGCTTAGATAATCAGCAGTTAATTAATATTAAGGAAAACTATGGCTGATCATAAAATTTGAGTCTCATCGTTAGAGTTAGACGATACGTATTTTGCCTATCAGATCCCAAGCTAAAATTTATTAGGTGACTTACTGTTCAAAAGTCTTTCATAACTAAAGTTGCAACGAATGAATTAGGGCCTTAATGTTCCTTGATTCCTCCTATGTCTGAGCAACATGTAATTTATCCTCTAAAGTGAATAAATTACTTGCTGAGTAATTCATGCGTAAAGTGCAGGGATACGTACATCCATGTCTGTTCAATAAAATTACAAGGATAAGGGCTATATACTTCGCTTGTTTCCCCACATCTGATCATACTTCTCTATCTCATTATCATCTCTAACCCCAATTTCACCAGTGACTTTTGTTCTCTTTCGGCGTCTAGCATTAAGATGGGATTTGTCTTTCATGCAGAAATCAATGCGTGTAGATAACGCTTTAAATTTGTTTACTATTGTAATGGGGCCAAGGGTAAGGTCGTAGACCAGGATCTGGCATGTGGATTCTAATTCTCGAATAAAAATCATAATTGAGACTTCATTCCTATGTGTTTAAAGGTTGTGAACCTGATTC
>JAATOF010005846.1:0-17642 GCA_013170925.1 Podosphaera leucotricha
CTAGTGATTTAGTATGGGCGACCGTTCGAGTGTATTTGGAAATATTAGTTTTACTAATTAACTCAGAAGAGAGCTGGAGGTTCGTAGGTGACACCACGTACAGGAGTTGAGCCGTCGACCCCCGGCCATGTTAATAATACCGACTGAAAATGTCGTCGGTGATGATCTTGCTTATCATATCACGAAATGAGCACCTTCAGGCAAACCGGGCCTGAAATTCCAACATTACTCAGTACAATGGACCATGTATTACGATATCTACAGATATATGTACCGAGAATATCTCACAACACCATGCCGCTAAAAAATCTTTTCTTGGTATGTGATTTAAGTGCTGGTGGCTGAAAAATTTAAGGAAAACTTGAGGGCAGTTGCGAAGAAGTAAATTTAGAGGTCTAAGATAATCCCTATGGGAGCCAGCGTCTAATAAATAAAGTCTTTCTCCATAGCTCACACCCAAATATCAAAGTCAATTCATTACAAGAAAGTCTATCTGCAATATCTCAGAAAAAACGCCATGGTACCATCCGTGTATGAATGAACGATCCAGCAAGAGCTCCTACCTATACAAGGCCCCAAACTTAACTTTTGATACAAATAGGCACCGTCGAATACCGTTGGTTTCGGAATTCTGCCCTTCTTTGACCAGACCCAATCAGACAATGTTAAAAAACGCCCCTTTACCCCACGCCCATGCGCCATGATCATTAATAAAATTAAGCACCATCTTCACTACACTACCAGAAACTACACCATCCAATGTAATGCTGACACAAGTTTTCAAGTTTGGTAGCCTCACTCAAGAGTTTATCAACTTGCGTAATGTAATTCAGCTCCTCTTTTGACTTGAAGTCGGTTCCAGTCAGTTTTTCTTTCACTCTATGTAGTACTTGCATCGCACGTGCGTTTTGAGTCTCTTGAACGCCACTATCTAGATTCTCGTTATCCTGTCGACAGATGGAATTTGTTCGAGCCCGAGCGCGTGATGGAGGACCACCAGGGTCAGGCATGTTTGTAAATACTCCGGACTCTAAGAGAGATGCGCGTCGCCCTTTGTCTACAATCAAAGATTCGTGGCTTCCGGAGCGGAGGTTAGGTCCAACTGGGGAGACATCGCCACCAGTAAGGCGCCAATTGAGTAGGGGATCGTGGATAAACTTTTGTGCCCAGTTAATACAAATTAATTTGAACAGGAAATTTATACTCACAGCTTCCAATACAGCCATCAAAGATTCTTTATTATCACGAAGTACCCTCATCACGTTCTCACAGGTAATCCTGAAACTGCCCTCAATATTGCTAACTTCCATAGCATACGTCAACATTCTAGTCAATCGGAAAGGTACCCGCTCAGGATACTTTTCACGATGCATCGCGATCTCAAAACAATCACCAAAATCGATATGAATGATCATGCCCGTGATTTTATCGAGCATCAGATTGGACGGATGCCTATCTCCGAGGCCAAGAATATATCCAACCATGGACATTACACCTAGAGATCGTGTGTAGTTAGTTCTCCTCTCAAGCCAAGACTCCGAACTTTTACTCTTGAGCCACAAGACTCGGTAAAGATCCTGTCCGGTAGTGTTGTCAAGGGCGTACCCAAAAACCTCAACTTTTTGCATTAGAGCAAGATTATCATAGTCAGGGGCCATTTGTAGCATGATTCGGTGTTCAATATTTAGTAAAATTTTTCTACTTTCTCTGTACTCACGTATAAGAACGTGAAGAGTGTCACTGTTTGGAACCCAACCCAAGAGACCTGAATTCTGTGAAAGAGGAATAGCCGGATATCTCTGGATATTTAAGTGTCGTTTATAAGATTCCGAGTCATTTATCATAAGCGTATTGCAGAGTCCAAAGAGCTGCATAACCCGTTCGTCTTGACGAATATCTTCGTGGCCCTTCAAAACGAAGGTATAAGTAACACCATCACTTCCGAGGAGACTTAACTTTCTAGGGCGCTGCTTCGAAGAGATAACGATAAAAACTGGGTCAAAATTGATGATCCTGATAATAGGTTTACCACTGGTGTAAGTACCTGGAACAGCTAGATCTAAATTGCGGGCATGAAGAAGATTAGGTGAGACATATGCGAGCTCTAAATTATTTAGTTGAGGAAGTTGACGCGCAATTCTTCGAAAAACTTGATAATAAAGGTCCCATGCCTGGTTGATATCTCCCACATCACCTGTACTACGATAAGTGGCACACCACTCACGAGCTTCTTGAAGATCACGACCAAACGTTTGGGCAAATGATATTTCCCTTAACGTCTCTGGGCCTTTATCAAGCATATCGTGTAATGGTGCCAGAGTGGCGAACATACCCTCAATGTTTCGGTCACCAAAGTAAAGGCGAGAAGCTTCCTCAAGGCCTTCATGCCATAGCTCATGCCATAGAACGGCGACACGAATCAACTCATGGCTGACAATATCCGCTTGTTCCACAAGTCTAGAACTATGTTGCCGCATACTTTCCATAATTTGCATTGCGGACCTTGACCTTCGTGTATTTGGCGCGGACTTCATTGCGACTGTTAACGGATAGACAAGAGCTTGGGGGTGAGCTCTTCCAACATCAGCGAGTAAGTTATGAATTGATTGTCTGACTCGTGTGTTTGGTTGATTGATTCTAGCAATTAATTGGGGGATTACTTCCAGCCAAGTATCGACACTGACAGAACTAAAGCCTTCGGTAACTGCAAGATTAACCTCTGGGCTACCTCCATGACCAAACCAAAGAGTCAATAATCTTAAAGTATCTTGCAAAGAGCTTCCCTGGGATAATGCAATCGACTTGAAAAATCCATGAATAGCCGGTACGACATAATCAATAATAACGTTTTGCGGCAAAGAAACTTCACGTTCTTGTTCGCCTTGCTTGCTGAGAGCTTGAACTATCTCAAAATTTGCAAGGGCCCAAGAATGCCAAGCTTTATACCAAGTAGGGCTATATTTTGCAGCTGCTCTATATGAATTAAGGATTTCGCTAACAGCATCATGGTTCCAATCCCCTTTTCTTAATACAACTTGCCATTCGCCTTGTTTAAGGTAACAGCGAGCTAGCAGTGCATAATGTTCAGAATATTGCTGTAATTCATTGCTGTTACTTTGAGAAAGAACGAGTCCATTACAATTAGAAGAGACACTGCTAGTGCTTATTTCCAAAGAGTTGGGTCCATCGCCAGGATTTAAAACCTGAGATTGCATTTGGTATGTTCGAATGAAATCAGCTAGTTCCCTTGTAAAACTTTGTAAGGCATCTAGAGCCAGTTCATGTCTACCGTTAGCCCAGTGAAATTTAAGGACAGCATATTGAACCGGAGGTGATATAAGCCCCATAGCCTGTGTAGTTTTCAAGTCTTGGTCGCAAATAGATTCTGATGATAGCAAGACACAGTCAAGGTTTACGTTGGTTCCTATAAGCATCTTTAAATGCTTCTCTGCCAAGCCCATCCTTCCAGATTTTCGACAGAGGTTTGCAAATTTGATCATCATCTGCATATTTTCTTCAGGCGAAATTACCAGAGCTCGAACTTTGAGCATTCTCTGCCAAACTTCTACATTTCTTTGACACCCAAGAAGTCTTTTTTCCCAGGTCTGGCGCATTGTTTCCTGTCTAGCGGGATTATTATTACTTTGCTTGTAAACAATGATCTCCTCTAACTCTGCAAGCATTTGAACCCGGACTACTACAGTGTAGGCTCGGTTGTATGATTCACTGACTAATGCACTTAATTCCGTGTCTAATCCTTCCCGAGCCTTTTGGACAAACATGGCAGCTTCTCTATACTGATTTCGATGCAAAGCGAGGATCGCACCGAAAAATGATCGATCTGGAGTATTCGCCTTCATTACACTCAGGTAGTCATCCATCAAGTCCCATTGACCTAAGCCCCATGCTGCTGCTGTCGCTAATGGAGCAACTGCACGTTTTATATCGAGAGATGAGGTATGCCATTTGTCTTGAGCTAACGCTGAAAGTGCATCCCATTCTCCTAAGGCATGGAGACATCTCATTTTACCCATAATTATATCAAAAGTTTGAGCTTGATCAGGGAAATTCTCCTCTCGTTTTCGATAAAACTCCAGTGCCTCTTCCCATCTTTCAAGTTTTTCAAACCAGGTCTCTCTGAGCGTGATTCCATCTTTGTAGAGTTGTGCTCGTCTTAGAATACCTATGGCTGCATCATACTGCTGCAGTTGATTATTTATCTGAATAAGGGCCTCCACAGCAATCCCAGATTGATCCTGAAGGAATTCTAACTCTTTGAAATGGAGTGCCTTAGCCCAAGCGTGACATCTTCCAGCTTCACGTCCAAGGACACGTATGTCAATTGGAAGAGACTTATCATCATGCTCCATAAACTCAGCGAGATTAAGCAGGATCCCGAGAAGATCTGGGGTGACATGAGGGGAACGGATTGCAAGTTCGATATTCTGCATCAAATCATCTTGGTAAGGCCCAAACAAGTCTACCCAGCATGATACAAAAGCGGAATTAAATAATTCACGAGCTAATGGAGGGTGGATTGCTGCTAGGGAAGCACATGCTCTGAGGGCTTGGTTGGGAGACTCTGTCAGAATGGTGACACTCAAGCGACGCATCCACTCCGCCCAATCTTCTTTTGTTGACTTTCCAGTAGCATCCCATGCAGCTTTTAGATGGACTGGATTTAGATCTAATTTTTTATTCTGAACTTCAGTAATTATACTCTCGTCGACTGAATTGCGGAAACGTTCGTCAGCATTAAGATCCTGAGGTAAGACTTCTCCCTTTTGAAGTTTGCTGACCAAAAGCTCATAATTTTGGTGTGTGATTTGCTGCACAATAAGGACTTTATTTACTGTATTTACAAAGTGGAGATAGTCTTTTCCAAGCTGAAAAATTAGTAAGCATAGAGTATCGAGAGCTGCGAGCCTTAGTGTTATGTCGCTTCCACTGAGAACTCTCGAAAGGGGATGAATTATTTTGGAGGCAAAGTCATTGAGGTTAACTTGTCGAGACATTTTTCCGATAGTTTCAATGGCAAGCTTACGAATAAAAGAAGGTTGTTGTGGTTTCTCAAATACGCCTACTATGACAGGAACAATTAAATGCACATATTCTTCGGCACTCTGCCCGAATACCAAGAAAGCATGCATAACTTTTTCGGAAACAATTCGTCTGGTGGTATTGTCTTTTTCCAGGGCACCTAGCATGAGAGGAAGAATCTTCGCGAGATAGATATTGAAATCACCTTCTAGTGACCGTGAAATTGCTTCGACTAATTGAAGAATATTAGTTTTTAAGCTATTGGGATGATTCCAAAACTCCTGCAAAACAGTTACGATATCGGGTAAAAAGCTCCGGATATGTTGGCGTACGATTCCAACTAAAATACCCAGCTGACTGAAGTAAGAATCAAGTTTGATTGCAGAGGCACTTCTTATAACAGAGATGAACGCAGGAACAACCTTGTCAAGGAACGGGACGCATTCTAGCTGGAGTGTTCTGAAGATGTTCATAATTGCTTCCACAACAGCTGCATGGTGCTGTACCAAAGACTGATCTCTAAGTATTTGGAGAAGAGCGTTTATCACAACTGTAGGAAAATATTCTTTGTTTGAAGGAGTAAGCCCAGTCATCATTAATGAGATATCTGTTAATTGACTTGACTCCAAGCGAAGCTGAGATTCAGGTGATCTTTCTTCAACTTGTTGATGTCTATAAGGATCCAGCGCGCCAAGGATACCCATGAGTTTTATAGTTTCTTGTCGTAAAGGGCCTCGATGAGGCTCCGTTCGAACAATAGTCTGGAGAATTTCAAGAAGGCTAGGGTAATCTAAATACGGTTTGATCACATAGCCAGAGTTACTTGCGAATTGTCCCAGGGTTCTCAACGCTGATTCGCGCTTGGTGACAGAGCTTTGGTCTTGTAAAGCTTCAATGATTATCGGCATCAGTTTATCGATGTAAGGTTTCATACTTTCTCCACCAACGGTGGCAAGGTCACCAATAGCCTTTAAAATAGTAGAAGAAACACTAGGATTAGGATCTCTAGCCTTTGGGAGGAGAACAGCAACCATAGGGTCGACATACGGCTTAATTAAGCCTTGAGCATTCTGGACAAGAAGACTTAGAAGCTTTGCACTGTCTTCTTTATTCCTTGCAATATCAGAAAACTCTAGTTCAGTGAGGATTTGAATAAGAACCTTCCTTAAGGAGGGAATTACATAAGCAGGATTGACATGAATTAAGCGGCCAATAATTGCGATAGCAGCCTCCCTAACTGCAAAGACTTCATCATTAAGTGCAAAAAAAAGAGTTCTAATATTTTCAGCTTTTGCTAAGTGACGGTCGAAACGCTCGTCTAGGGCTGCAAGGACAGTTCTTCTGATATAAGGGTCTGGATCAGCTACACCAACGGTCAGAAGCTTCTCAATAACATCATTGACAACTTGTAATGCGTGATAGCTAGTCTGGTTAACAACTGGATCTCGAACATAAAGCTGGCAACAAGTTAATGCCGCAGCCTCTCTTATTTCTGGATTATCGCCATCTACATATTTGATTGCCACATCGCGAACAAACTCGTTGAGAACATGACCCGAGAAGTCAAAACTGCCGAGAGTATTGAGAGCCAATTTTATTTCAGCTTGTCTATTTTCAAATGCCTGTAAATCCTTCGAGTCCTTGGGAGCAACTAGGGCAAAGCTAATATTATTGGATGTTGGAGCTCCAAGGGGCTTAAAGCTCTCACCACAAAGAATTTTGCTGAGCATGTCCAATAATCTTTCTTGAATGGTTTGTTTGACTGGAGGTATGTAAAACGCCATGTCTACCAATGCTTGTGTGAGTTTGGGTGTCAATTCACAAGCGAAGATGGGATCAAGTAAAGCTTCCATATATTTGCTAAGGGTTTGGCCAACCGCAACGGCTAGTCGACTGATGCAATCAAAAATTGGATCGACAGTGCCACTTTTTCTTGATCTAACACTGAGTCCTTCGCGTACGTAGATTAAAACCCCATCCAGGTAAGGAGCAATGGCACTCTTTACGGCATTAGCAATGTTTCCAATAGCTAAGAATGCGTCGTTACGATCTTTATCTTTCTTCAACATGCCGCATAGAAAAACCATAAATTTATGCAAGTGACTGTGAGCAAACTCAGTGGGAGAATAATTTGCTAACTCTGGTATTAACATGACAGATGTGCGGCGAAGATAAATATCGCGATGATCCTTGTGCCTAAAAACAATATCACAAACTTCTTGATAATGTTCGTGCATAAACATTCCTCCTTGCTGAAGTAACTCCTTAATCACGAGGAACGAGCCGTGAATATGCTCTACAGAGCCTTGACGTACACCAGCGACAGCTTCATCATAAATCTTTAACTGCCACGTCTGACGCATTGGTTGATCACGCTCTCTAATTATTTGAAAACAGGCGCTGATAGCTTCCGCAGCAGTTTGTCGAATGAGGAGTCGCTGGTCGCGTAGACCCACCCAGAGCTGGTCAAAAGCTAAACCTACAAATGCGTACATCAACGTTGGCGCATTTCTGGCAAGTTCACGAAGGACTAAGACTGCACTGTAGCGTCTCTCTTCCACTCGGTCTGATTGTAGCCATTCTAGAGCAGTTTTAACTTCACTTTCAACCAATTCTGAAATTAGGGAGCCTCCAGGGCGGCATATCCTTCCCAAAGCAGCCGCTGCAGGCTGCATTGGTACCAAATCTTTTCCTTTTAAGACAGTTCGAAGACATTGTGTAAATCGTGTTACTTTTTGGCCAGAGTCAACCCCATCGAAATCGATGAGGGCATCAAGCGCTGTAATTCCTCCGAGACGATCAGCTGGATCAGTTCCATGTGTAATTAATTGACTGATTTTAGTGTTAACCACACTGTAGAACTCGAGAAAGCGTTCGGGGGATAGATCTGTTACTCCGTGAGCTGGTTGCTTTAAAACTTGCGATACTTACCTCTTGCCGTGACGCTGACAAGTTCTCTTAATTCCAATGCAGCGCGTCTCCTCAAATCATCACTATTTTTGCTACTGAAGTCAGTGTTTTTTCTTAGTTTCACGACGAGCTTCCAACCTGGAGCGCAACTCTTGGATAATGCGACCAAGGGCCTCTTGTGCCGGTAGCGACGACATTTCGCGCAATGATTCCAATCAGAGGCCTACTTATATCATGTCTGACAGATCCATGAACGCAGTTAAAGCCAGAGGTATTCTCTTAAATTTCTAGCTTAGTAAAGCAAGGGTTTGAATGTTGTAGTTACCCCGACTAGTAACAAGTTAGTCATGGTAACTTGCGCCGTGACTAGGATCGGGATTTCCTTGACAACAACCGAGTCCCGAAAGGATTCTAAACGATCAGTCATCAATTCAAACTCCCTAAGATGGGTAACGACGGAGGTAGTATTCCTAGGCGCATAGAGCTAATCAAAGAGGCTGCGCGAAAACCGAATACATCTGAACTTAAAGCTACTCTTCTCGAAGCGCAAACCCACGCATGGACAACCTGTCCACTATCCAATCGTTCGTTGACCGCGCCTATTGTTTCTGACTGTGCAGGAACACTTTACAATAAGGATGCCCTTCTAGAGCAACTACTACCCTCAATTGAGGGCAAATTCGATGACGATCTACTTCAGGGTCGCGTAAAGGGCCTCAGAGATGTAGTTGAGATAAAGTTTACCTTGATGAAAGAGGGCAAAGAAGAGAAAAGAATATGTTCAATTACCAGTAAAGAATTAGGTCCAGCTACAAAATCAGTTTATCTAGTTCCCTGTGGACACGCATTTTCCGAGGTTGCGATTCAAGAATTAAAAGGCGATAGATGTATTGAATGCAACGAGGCTTACACTCCCGAAAACGTCATCACCATCCTTCCTTCGATTCCAAGTGATGTAGAAAAGCTTTTATCAAGAATATCCAAGCTTCGAGAAATGGGTCTAACTCACTCGCTCAAAAAGAAACCAGGAGGCAAGAAACGGAAGAAAGAAGTAGCCCTTTTAGTTACCAGCGATCAAACACCATCAACATCTTCGCATATCATCAAAAACGCAGCCACTGCATCCCTTACTTCCAAGGTTCTGGAAGAGCAAGAAGAGCGCAATAAACGTCGCAAGCATGATATGAACGAAAACCTCAAGAGCTTATTTTCATCTAAAGGTTATAATGCCCATACACACAAGGATAGTGACTTCATGACTCGGGGCTTTTCACTACCTTCAAACAAGAACTGAAACAGTGATTAACTAAGTGAGCAATTCTTCAAGAAATTCTTCATATGTATGGACTATATTTCAATGAAAAAAGGGATAGTTCAGGAGTCTCAAAATTGTCATTTTTTAGAAGAGTTTATCAGAAGCTCTCCAGTCTGTACGTATTTTGAGTGCTAATTAGCTACGGAAGCTACATTCCCAACCCTCGCTCCCCTTTCCCTAGTCTAGTAAGTTATGGAAGGTCACTTTTTAGCCTTCTAATGAGGTTTGATAAAACCTTCTATCTAGAATATTGAGTATCCAGCATATTGGTGTATTGATTATATGGGTAAAAACAACGTGTATCAAAGATAACGCTGTGTTAAGTTTACTGCATACGATCGTTTAATCAACACTGGGTGATCCGCCTCGATCTGATTTTAGCATAGATTGGATCGGAATGAGTCAAACTCGGCGCTTGTTTTGGTGAACCGGTTAATGAACATCGCTGGATCGACAGCCACTTCTCTACTCATGTCTAATTTGTGGAGTTTAATGCTATGGTCCAATTTGTAGCCCCGTTGGCAAGTTTTCGGGGCGCTATCGCATGTCAGGAATATTGAAGCCTACCCAAGACCTCGTTAGTTTTGGTATGTTTGAGTTATCAGAAATGCCGGAGACTTCTTCTCTCCAACCGACAGTATTCCACTCTTTTCTGGTATAACGTTCGGCATTTGATACGTCATGATTATAAACTTGGAGCCTTCGTTTTTCTCGCTCTTGGATGACACTGCATAATATTTGATGGCGATGCACAACGTCCCCAGTGATGCTAACGAGGCGTGGGAACTCGAAGATACATCTTAAAATGTCCCAGGGTAAGTTAATTAAAACTCGAGAAAGAACCATCGAGGGGGACTGGAAAAATTCGGGTCGTTGAGTTTTTTCAGATGTATGATCACCGAATCTAATATGGCCTAAGCGTGAACCAGGAGGAAACTGTCGTCCAACCGACTTGTTTGGGAGACGGGGAACAAACATTGCGTCATTCACCAACGTGTCCAAATGGAAACTAGGTGGGAAGTTATGGCAGATAAATTCAACAACCCTATGAAGTAATATATTCACACATGGTCCGTATGTTGCGTCGGGACCTCTCTGACTTTCAGTAGTTAACTCAGATTCATGACCACCATCGAGAGCAAAATCGAGACCCTTTTCTAGTGTTGTCCAATCCAAAGTCAGGCCCGCGATTTCGCATCCACGGTTCACTACGACATCAAGCTTGAGAATCTGACCAGCAGCAGCGTATCCTAGGGCAAGATCAAACCGCTCTTTTAACGATTGAGCTGGTGAAATTTGACACTGGCCACCGGCGTTGGTTCGAATTACAGGATCTATATCGAGCAGAGGATTACCATAAAGTCGATGTATTGCCATGTAAAAGCCATCTGTACGTAAAAACCGGTCATCTGATTCTATAAGAAGATTCTTGGTAGTTAAACCACTACTTTCCTTGCATGACGCTAAAATCATATTTTTCAACGTAATGCTACGAGCAAAAATAAGGCTATGACCCGGAATATGGACAGGCATTGCTCGGTCATCAGAGTAACGAAGCTCAAGAATACAATCTACAAAAGTAGGATCGGCAAACTGTGAAGACAAATATTGATTGAGGCCCTCACTTGAGTCTGTTTGAGGAATATAGCTCCTGACTTCTGGGGGTGAAAGATGAAGACATTGTTCACGTGTCGGGTTATTCAGGGGCTTCGTTTGAAAAGGCCGAAAATCATTGAAAAACTCACTGTTATTGACTTGAGCTGTATCGGTATATGGCCTATGGATAGGTAGGGCTGTCTCTTGATCATGAACAGGAGATTGAGAGCCATGAAAGCTATGCGGGGTCATTGGATCATGAGTGCGACTTTCAGTTGGAGTTATTAAGGGAGAAAAAAATTCCGCGTGTTCAAACGATGGTATAGGTCTTGTTACCATCTCGTTTGTTGTAACTTGATTTGGAAACAAACCAATACGGGGGAAGAAACCTAGAGGGGCTGGATAGCCGCCGTTAGAGTGACGTGGAGTGTGAAGCATAGGAGATGGCGGGTAGCCGTAATTTGTCGGGGGTAGATACACTGTAGGTGAAGGAGCTGCAGTAGAAGAGCTGTTTAACTCAGATCCACTATCGAAATTTGTGTGACTCGTGGCCAATTTCTGGAGTGGAGAATATCTAGCACAAAAAGACCCTACACCATTCTTCAGAGGCTGAGATGCGATAAGTGGAGGTATGTTCTGATAGATTGAATCAGGAGGTGGAATAGGTGGAACAGAGGTGTGCCTTGTATGTAAATCTAAATTTTGTTTGCCTGTATGAGTGAGTATGTCAGCTTATGAATTTTAGTAAGCTTCAAGGTGAAGAAATTAAACAAATCATACCTAAACTCAGATCTTCACTTCCTGCTGATATGTTCTCAGTAATAGGGATTTGAACCTCGTTCTCAGGTTCATCGTTGTGGCTTGAAATGGATTTGGGAGCATTTTTGGAAAAATTAACCTCAAAAGCTTCTCTAACCTTCTCAGACTCTGATGCTAAAGTGGGCGTGATCTCAAGTTCTGGTTGTTTAGTGGTATGTGGCATGCCCAAAGTTTGTTCTGGTTCTAAAGGTGTTACTGTAGAAACATCTAGGGCAGTAAGGTTTTCGAGTGTAAGTGTGGCAACTTCAACCGTTGTGGAAGGTGAAGATTTTGCCTCATTACAGGCTCTGGCACGTTCAGCCAGATATTTTTGACGCTTTGTTACATAGATCAGTGGAATTGCTGGTGTGATCCTCTTGTTGAGAATGGGTCTGCTACATTTCTGCTGCAAGACGTTCGCGTTGTTAGTCGGGCTGTAAGAGTCCATTTTTACTTCTTCGTTGGAATACCAGGCCCAAAGGATATGTAGTAGTGACGTCCCCAAGATTAACGATGACCGAGAGACTGGTCATGTATCATCCGGGGAGCCTTTTACTCGGCGTATAGGTTGGTGAGCTGTAGAATCGCTAACGGGAATTTGTCCAGGATGTCGTGTTTGACTACAAGAAATTCAAGTCATGCCGGGGCTTATTGTAATCGAGTTCCGCACTAACTAGTGGAGATCGAAGCGAAATTGTGAGATGTAGTCCATATTACAGTCCTGGTCAATGTATTCCCTCCTAACCTATCTTCTCTTACTAAATGTTAGGATAAGGAATTAGAAATATGGATTAAATGTATATCATGTTACAGTAGCCACCAAAAAAAGTGAATGGGCATGAGTTGGGTTTCAATCAGTAAACTATGTTGGGTGACAATTAGCCGAACTCAGTAGTAAATCTTGTAAATTATATGGTTGTATTTACAAGGTTTAATATACATAATTTACTTCTATCTTCGGCTAAGGCTAAAATTCTTTTCTCGATCATTTTCTGATGGACATCTTTATAGCCGCCGAACATAGTATAGATTACAAACACGTGTGTAAGGAGGGGATCAAGGTTATTACAATACTGATAGACGAGAACTGGGGATTATGAATCGAAGAAATGTAGAAATCGGTGTCTTAAGCCAGTAGGCAGTCTGTTAACAGCTTTGGACTCAAAAAATAGTAAATTTTTTTTTCAAAAGCCAAGGCCAATGGCGGGGTTTACTTAGGCCCGCTCCTCCGATGAACCGACCTGAGTTATTAAGGCCGCTTATCTTATAGACAGGGAGGAATGGGTAAGCCACGCAATCAGAGAAAAGCTGGACTATAACGATAATGGTTTCCAATCATTCATAGAATAATAAATTTGGGTCAAATAATGTGTAGTCAACTGTCGAGTATTTTCTCCAAGTAAATTCGGGGTAATATTACCTTGGACATACACGTTGGTGTGGAATTCACAGACTGTCTATAGGAGAGGGGTCAAATACATATACACATATATATATATTAATCTCAGGCTTCTATTTCTGCCAACCGACCCATCTAATCTCAACTCAACTCCCTACAACTTGACAGGTTTCACGATTATCGAGCCAAATTACCGCGATTATTTTTGCTCTCAGCACTCAATGACGCAGCGCAGCGCCCACGAAGAAAGAACATTTGAAACCTTTGGTCTACTCCGTGTAACTAAAATAATGCAACCATAACCAGAGTTTTGTATAACATATATCATGCAGCTTTTTGAAGTAAAGAATTACATTCGTGAACCATGAAATCCAAAGCGCGCCAGTTTGATCCAGTTTAATATAGAAGCGGCTGTGAGAGACATCCAAGTTCCTCGTCTCCGATTCATTTTCAATTGGACTGGACTTATCTGACCATAACTGATTTATCTTCTACCATTTATGAAGCCTTCAAAATGCTTTCGGCACGCATTTGGCGTCTTGTAGGGAAGTGACCAGATTAGTCTCTAGTCAAGCGCTCATAACGTTCGGGAGATTCTCATTCTCATTAAACACTCACCCAGAATACATCCAGCACGTGTTCGGCGCAAATTTGGCGTCTTGTAGGGAAGTCCTTGGATTGAGACTGAATCAGGCGCTCATAACGTTAGGAGACTTTTATAAAGCACCATTTTATATTTGCTAAGTTGGAAGTTAAAACTATCGTCTTAAATTTTACGCAATTTCTTGCTTTCAATACAAACAGCCAAGGGAATAAAATTCCGGATAAAGATCTGCATCATTCAGAGCGTTAGAATTTGGCGGAAAATTTGAGACAGCTAGGCTAAGAGCTTAAAATACCGACCTTTTGTCTCGAAACTAGACCAGTTTTTGATTGTAGTTGGGGTTGCGATATTATGCCATCAGATAAACTTATAGCTGAATTTATCAAAGTCGAACCTTATCGATAAAAGACACACTTGGTGATCATTTGGAGACGTTACGCAGTATATGAGTGAAAGCGTCTGTCATATGTCTATCGAAATTTTATCGAAATCATCTGGAGCTTTCAAGAATTCAGTCGTCGCCATATCATAAAATAATGCTAGAATGATGATATCGAGACAATTATACCGTAGCTTTCGGGCGTCGGATTTCCATACAATCATGGATCTATTAATCAGTCTGATCTAATCAATTTCATGCCAAATAGATTCAATGGTAGGATATAAACTGATATAAAAATGATGGTGGAAGCAAACAAATATATACAGTGTTTGCCTCTAAACTCAAGGACGAAAATCCCGATTATATAATTATGGGATGTTGATTCTATGCAGGTATTACGAAACTAACCATATCCTCTGTTTATTTTTCTGATGGAACCGTGTGTCTCAGTGATCGGCCATCGACCTCATACGAGATCAATTGATTGTTGGAGAGTGCTCATATTAAATTGATAAGGTCGAAAATTTTGCAGTGCATATACTTACAACGACCGAGCCAGGAACAGATAACATCACAATCATGTAAATCGATGATGTAATTATTTAAGAGCTAGAAAAAGTCAATGGTATCGATGCAAGGTAAAAATCCAACTCACTATGCTCAAAGCTCTAGTATGACCTCTGCGTCACTGCATTTCTGCAGTGATCCGAAACATCAGTCAAGATGACAAAAGCGTCAACAAGCTGCTAGGAGAGAGGAAAGATTGTAGGAATTCCTTATCGGCGCATGGCTCAAACATATTACACATCAGGGGAATTAGCCTTCCAAATAAAACTTTAATGCAATCAAGCCAGGCTACATGAGTAGCTTTCCCTGATGTCGAATTTACAGATTTCTTTAACAACAAACACAACAGTGAAAAAATACAGAAAATACAACAATTCTACTGGTGATTCCATCTCAGTTTCATCGTTTGACCTGCAGCTGAGAGAACTTCCAATGTTGGGCAAAATATATTATCAGAAAAATAGGAATATATGCACAAGAAAATAAATTAGCTTCTGAGAGAAGCTACTTATTTCAAGGAATTTTGAGTCCGCAAGAGGATTTTTTCGAAGCCATTTCTTGTGACCCCACAAATATCGACCGTCTGGATGAAAGGAAAAATCAGTACATTTATTTTTCTTATAAGTATAATAGAAGTAGCAAATTCGTACTAAGGATTTCAAATATGTAAGTCATTCAAATGCAATTTTAAGCTAATGCGATATCCACTCTTAGCATTGTGATCTCTCCAAGAGCATACCCTTAAAGTATTTGAGCATTTTTAAAATTTAAATTTTAGTGGGCTCATGATGCGAAGCAGGTAACCAAAGAATACAGTAATTACTAAACCCAGTCATTATTTGTTGTGGCTAACAAGGCTTATCGTTATTTTATACACTATCGACTTGTGGCTGTTAAATATATCTACATATATTCCATACTGACTCATCCAACGCTCGAGCGAGTTGGCATAATTTCTCGCGCAAGGAATTGATACAACCAATTTTGGAGTTTTTTGTTTCTAACTGAAACTAGGGTGAAATACGGCGCTAAAAATCGTTGGAATTAATGTGACCAAGAGAATCACAACTTTACAGTTGAAATAAAAATTGAAGAATGAAGCGTTAAGATCGTTTTATCAGAGCCATCTTTTCAGGAACATAGACGAAATAGAAAAGTTGAACGACATCTCCAACATCGTTGATTATTCAAGTCAGCAAATATACCTTATAGCTACAAAGGTTACGATAAATATAGATAAAGCAACTCTCATCCAAGATGTCGCCTAATTTCAACACATCAACTTTCAAAGCATGTAATTTGAATTTACTAAGATTCCCCTGCGTATTCATATTTCAGTATATCAAGACAGTAGTTGAAGAGCTACAATAGATAATTCAGGGTATGAAGATCCCTTGCACCTTAAAACAAAACCCATCCCTGTTCTACTAATGAAACCATTTCTCATAGATCGGAGCAAACCCCATGTCCGGGTCATTGCAGAGGAACTATTTCCAGAAAATTCGTGATGAGTTAGATTTTTCTAGAACATTATGTCTTTTGAATTCTCCTGTGCATCAATACGACTCAACTTCCAAGGATCTTCATAAATGTATATGTACATATACATGCAGAGTTGTAACAAGAGATCCTTCTCAGGGGCAGTGCCCCGTTAAATGGAGTCCCTGTTTTATGGCAAGGGAGATGTTCTGTATCCCTATTTTACAAAAAACAAGTGATTTTCTCAACGTTAGAAATTAATCAGAAAGATCTTCATGATTTTATCTCCTAAAGTTCTGTAGAGTGGTGCAGCATGCTTATGAATGGGTGACGCAATCGCTACAACCATGTGGTCTTGAGGAGATTCCACATTAATCTCCAACATAAGCCACCTATGAGAACCTGTCGATGCTTCGGGTCAGAGCAGTGCAGTCATGATGGGTTAATGTCATGGGTGATCGCTCCAGCTTTCGAACCTTAAATCGGGATCCAGGACCTTGACATTCTGCAACTTTCAGATACTCCTGTATGGGACCGAAATATGCCTCCAAGTATTCTATTTCAAATTTCAATCATTAATACACACGGTCACTTGCCCATAAAACCCAACATTGTGGTGTTTCTCGCAGCTACAAAGCCAAGACGTCACATTGAGCTCAACCATATTCTGAAGTTTTCGATGAGTCTTTGGTACGAGCTGGCCCTCTTATGGGCTAGCGGAAAATCTCCACGTGAATAGTCCCGATTCCCTTGTCTAAGCTCCGAACGGGAAGTCCATACTGCTGTGAAAGGGCGAGCATTAAAGCAATGAATAAAAAGGTAAGGCCGAATGCTGTTAATATTCTAGATGTTACGGGATATCCCCTTTGTGGCGATTCTGGCTATGCCAGAAATGTAAGGCCACCATAAACAGAATTGTATAGAATGGAACGGAATGGAATAGAATAGTATAAATGCATGAGAATGGTATGGAACGGTATGGAACGGTACAGAACCGAAAGGAATGGAATAGTTATTAAGGAGATGGTCCTACATCTAGTGCTTCTAGAATCTCCGAGAAGAATGTAGAACAATTAGAGGAGTATATATCATATGATAGACTAGCTCATAGATTCTGTAGACTTTTATAATAGATTAATTTTATCTTGGACTTGCTCTCTTGTTAACAACATCAATTGATCCTGCGACACTAGATACGACGACTCGAGAATCAGTCTTAGAGAATTATTTATGTACATAACCCATTCTCATGAAGTCTTTCTTAGCGTTGCCTAATCTGTTACACTCATGTCCACTTATGTGTACAGCCTGGCATTTGACTTGTAACATTTTACGATGGTATTTACAATGTCATGAGTTATAATACATCATGACTGTAACAGTTCCGGTATAAGCAGCGTACGCGTTGTTATGTTGAAAGGTAAATTTATTTCTTAACTGAAGAGAAAAACTACAATTGCCTTTGGGGACCAGGCTTATATATATATGTCCCGTATCTACCTCGTACCTGTCTCGTAACTAAATGATAGGTGTCCAAACTATCACGCCGCTA